>JANTPZ010028433.1:0-10137 GCA_025593235.1 Vachellia pachyceras
TTTTGATAGGATAGCGCAAGTGTCCCATTATGAAACCAAGTGAGAATGACTCGTGGATCCTGCAAAAGTCGCATCCGTTCGGTTACCCTATCGTTGTCTTTTTCCACCAAAGAATACTTTCTTAATCGCTAAATGGAAAAAAATATGTTTTCCTCTTAGTGGAATAAATAAACGTGTGGGATAAGAGACAGAGAACTTCCTTAAATGATAGAGTACTGGTATTGGCAAGAAGGAATTGAGTTTAAATTAGTATTTTTTTTATATCAAATCATTCTAATCAATAAATTTTTAAGTTAGAAATTTTTACCCATTTTTCTTAAATGATATGCAAATCTTGTTATCTGTTTGTTTTTTTTTTGCCTGAGTTATCTGTTTGTTATTAAATTTTATTGTAAACGTAAAAATTAACATACATATATTTACTGATGATGTATGAATGATATATTAGGAGTATGGTTAATGCATTGCCATCTAGAGAGGCATATTTCTTGGGAAATGGAGACTGTCTTCATTGTGAAGAATGGTTTAACATCCAATCAAACTCTGCCTCCACCTCCACCTGACATGCCACCCTGTTGAATCCTTCTCAGACTTCCCAAGTGTCTGAGAAATTGTCACCATTATATAAGATTTGGAGGTTCAAGCAATATATTATATCATCACAATAATAATTTGATTTACAAGGTTGTTTCTGATTAAATCAGTTTGAACTATAGGATTCAATGTCCAAATCTCAGAAAGTTTGCCTTTCTCTGATGTACGCTGCAGTTCATGATCATGATTTTTAGATCTATTTGTATTCATTATTGCTTTCAACCTTTTGTCTTAAAAAATGCTTTAGTAGAACTTCATTATTGGCATTTTTGAGTAGAACATTGACTTAGGTCCAGCTAGCAATCTTTAACAAGTTTTTTTAGTTATAGCAAAGAAAGTTTGTTAGTGTCTTGGTTACATGGAGCAACTACTAAAATAGTACATAGCCATATAATGAATGTATTTTATCAACATAAGCAATCAAAAAGTTACAGTTACAGTCTTGTTTGGAAAGTAATTAAATACATGAACTGTTTTTAACCTCTAATATAAAAATTGATAAAATTTCAAAGTTATCATCATAACGTACAATAGATGCCAACCTTTTTTTTTCTGACCAGACAATAGATGCCAACTTCACTCGTCCGGTTTTTTTTTTCCTTTCAATTGTGTTACAGATCATGACCAGATAGTGGCCAATTCTGATCAATTGTCAAGCCAATAATGGTAAATAGTATTCTTATAATTATTTTATCGGATGTCCCCGAAGGGACTGTTCTTGATTATTAAATCAATCGATTACACACACCCCCTTAAAATATTGGAAAAGCAATTTGATACTAGTCGGACTACATAAAGTTCAAACACACGTTTAACAATATTTTTTTTAAAATAAGATAATCTTTTTAATATATTTACTTCAATTTATTTAAAAGTATTTTTTTACTAAGTGCATGTGGTGGTGGTCTCATGGTTACTGCGAGGAAAGAGATAAGGTGATGAAAAGAAGGCAGGTCATTCTTAATTACGGGGGACCCATATTTTTAAGACTTAAGGCCGATAATTTCTTTTAGCTGTCTCACTCGCTTCACCGGTACTGTGTTTGTCTGGGAAGTTCGTTCCCCTAACTGTACACATCAATCGAGATAAAATCCATCTTAAAATTTATAAAACTATCTAGAAATTTATAAACTTCTTTCTTCCAACGGAATTCTCAAACACAAACTTAATTTGCCGGACCTTGTTATCCCAATCTTACCGACATGGCTCTCTATATATGGCAACGCAGTAATTAATATATAACCGTATCTAATATTTAGTGTTTGCTATAGGTTAAAATAAAAATATTGTACCTTGGTTGTTAGCTCTGAACTTGATGGCAAGTTTCTACCACTCTTGCACCAGACCTCAGAATCTTAAACTCTATCTCTTGCAAATAAGAAAGATGGCTCACTGAAAGAGACCTTTAGATGAAGAGGAAGATGAGCGCATCTCCAATACTTTTCATTTTGTGTGTGGGATATGAGCCACTGTACTTGAGGTAACTTGTAGCATCGTGTACGTCCTAATAGTACAATCAAGTTCAAGTACTGATATTATTGTACTGCATTTCTTCCTCAGGGACAATTGCACATAAGGACCATAGTAGAAAGCTAATTAATGACACTAAAGGACCCAAAATCCATAAATTTTGCATAAAAGAATCAAAGGCTGAAAAGGAAAAGCAATGGACGAAACTACCTTGCACAACTGAAACTGCTCAAATAGATTCCAAAGCTGTATCCTTCTTTTTAGTTTGCTGATCAGAGTGACTATAGTAGTTGAGTCTAAAGATTTTAAGTTCAATCTCGTGTAACTGCTTTACTTTTAGTAAGCGTCCGGTGTGTAAAGTCATCTTATGTGTTCTATATTTCTGTGATAACTTTATTAATTTATATTTAATCATTTTACCAAACTTCAGGCTTTAAAAAGTGTGGCACAGAGGCCTAAACTAGGCCGGTGTCCTTTTCTGCATTGTGCAATTATAGGCCCCAGACAATCGTGCATATTCAAAAAAAAAAATTTCAACTGTACATTTAAATTAAAATAAAAAATATTTTAAAATTCATGAAAAACATTTGATATTCATAAAATCCTCTTAAAATCCGTAAAATTATTTTAAAATCTGTAAACTCTTTTCTTCCACCAGATTTTCAAACATACCCATATCTTCAAACCAAAACGGATCAATAAAAGTGGTCTCCTTTAAATTTCTACCAATTTATTTTGCTCATAAATAACCTTTATTCGCTCACTTGGCCTTTACGCAGGAAGGTCGGATATTAAAGATACCACCTATAATTTGCAGAATTTTGTGCTGAATAATTTTCCTGATATTTTAGATGCAAATATCAACGTAGTACTATATGTTTTTCAGTAAGTTGGTTTTGATCGTTTGATCTGTTTGATTTGCATTTCTGTTTATTCTTCCCAAAACGATCTGTTCATGTACTCTTCGCACACAGAAAAAGGAAACCGACTTGCTCTAGACAAGATGATGTAACACGAAGAGCCATCAAACTATTCTTGTACAACTCACTATGAAACTTTGTTCGGATCTGAACTCTCATTTTATGATGATGATGATGATGATGATGATGATGATGATGATGATTATCTGTCTAAAACCCACTAATCACATAAATTTAAAAAACTCCCAAAGTACAACACAGATGGCTTCAAGTCAACTACCATTACAACAAATCTAAGAGATCACCCTAATCCGTTTTTGTCTTGTCGCTATATCCCTCTTAATAGCTTGAAAGATCTTCTTCAATGGGGACAGTAATCGTAATGATTTATTTGATTTGTCTTAACTATCTTATTTGCGTTCCATCCACACCGTTACTTACCTACTACACGTGTTGTCCGGACATGCACATTCAATAATTCTTTCAGACTTGCGTATCGAAAATGTCTTCTGCGAGAGATTATCAGTCCAATTGCCAAGGGGCCCATTTTGATTGTTACCTTTACTTATTAAGGGTTTGGTTGGCCGGAATTTGAAAATTTAGATTTTTTTGGTAAAATCTAAATTCTTACTTTAAAATTTAGATTTTATTTAAAAACTCATATTTTTTAGAAAAAACTATCTTTTAGACTAAACATCAGTTTGAAGCCTAAGTTTTGAAAAGTTGTTTTATTATCAAATCACACTCTCTCTTCTAATAAATCTTCTCCTTCCTCCTTTTTCTTTCATCTTTTTCCTTTTTTTTTCTTTCCTCTTTCTACTTACTTTTTGTTTCGTAATCCATAAAAATTATTTTCACCATAACTTCGTAAACACAATCACAATTTTAAAACTTAAGTTTTACTTTGAAACCCATAAAAGTTATTCTCTCAAAATATATTATCCAAAAACTAAGTTTTGCCTTGAATTCTGTAAAAAGTATTCTCCATCGGACTTCCAAATAAACTCTAGACTGAAATCCAAGCGGGAAAGCTCTACCAAACACATCATTTCTGAGAAGGGCTAGAAATAAAATAGCAAACAAAATCTGTCATTTTTAGAATCATATATAGAGAAAATGGAAGTGAAAAGCATTATCCTATGGGGTTTTTTGAGATGAGATTATTAGAGAAGGGGAGGGTTGAAGTGGGATTAACATGTGTTTGGTTGGAAAAAATAAAAGGAAGGGGAGGGATAGATTTTTATCCTTTTGTGCTCCCCTTCCCCAAAATTGGGGGGTTTTTTTTAAGGGGAGGGAAATTTTGTTTCCTATCTCAATAAAATTATTCATTATATATTTTCATTATTCCAATTTTATCCTTTTACCTTATTTTTTCTATTTGATTGAGGTTTTTTTTACACAAATAAGAAGCCTTATTATTGATTTTTTAAATATTTCAATGCTACCCTCTCTATCGAGTCAAAGTTTTTTTACCTTCTTCATTTTCTTTCAACGCTTCTCTTGGAAAAGGTTTTTTTCCTTTCCATTTTCTTCACCACCATACTTCACACATACAACTATGAGCTTTTCCCCCCATTTTTAACTTGATTTTATAATTTTATGATATTTTATATTTAAATTATTCTTTATCTTTTATGAAAAGAACTGTTAGCATCATAAATAAAAATTAAATAAAAAAATCCATAAAAAATGGTGTAAAAACAATGGATAGACGACATCTTCTTATGTTGCTCCCACTAGTGGCAGGTGTGCCATGCCTCTCTCTTTGGATGATATAAGGCAGGGCAAACAGGGCTTAATTTTTGGTACTGGTAGAAGAGCAAACAGGGCTTAATATTTTTATTTCCAGAAAAAATAAACGTTAGGGTTTAGGACGAAGCAGGAGGGAGAAAGAAAGGAGGGTAGATTACGAGATAGAGGGGCTAGTGTACTCATGGAGTTTGTCGGCACTGCTGGTGAACATAAAATGGAAACCTTGGCGTCGAAGAGAACGGTGAGCTCATTGGCCTTCTTGAAGAGTTCGTTTCGTCTTTTGGAGTAAGTGACCTGACGATTGGTGGTGTTCTCAATACTCTTGATCTGGATCTTACCTCGAGCCGTGCTTGTTGTGTGTGAGGGTGTGCGAGAGAGAGAGAGAACTATAAAGAAAGAAAGGTATGGCAGATTTTTTTTTTTAATTTTGCTGCTCTCTCTTCTATCTTCTTCCACTTATCTCTCTCACATAGAAGATAAAGCAGAAAGAAGGAAATGAAATAATAGAGATTAGAGACGAGGAAGATAGGAAGAGAAGGCGGGGAAGTTTTTTTTTTTTTTTTTGCTGCTCTCTCTGCTATCTTTTTCTGCTTAATTTTTTTTATTTTGCTACTCTATCTTCTTTCCGGCGAAGAAGGAAGGCAAGTAGAGGACTCCGGGGGACGACCCGGTGAACCCCAAGCCAGGTACACTCAGGCTCGCCGTCATACAGGAGGACCCGCTGTGGATCATCTTCAACAGACTCATGGTGATCAATCTGAAGCAAGAGCTCATCATGAACTCGTTCAAGACCATTGACCGGAGAGGAGCCAGTGTTCACATCGCCGGCTCAAGTGAACACGTCAGCATACTGATAAAAATTTGGCTAAAGTATACTTTTAGTCCTTTATATTTGCGTCAGATTTCACTTTAGTCCTTTAAGTTTAAAAAGTGCATTTTTAGTCCCTCAAACTTAACGCCGTTAGTCTCTCCTAACGGAAATTGCTGACTCATCAAACTTAATGCTGTTATTTTAAATATTTTTTATTTTACACAATTTAAAATATCAAATTTATTATATTATTAAATTATAATTAAAACGTGAGTATGATTTGCCAACGTTTTATTGCAAAGTTATCGATTAAATTTGATGAGTCACTATTTTCCGTTAAGATAAACTAACGACGTTAAGTTTGAGGGACTAAAAATGCACTTTTTAAATTTAAAGAACTAAAATGAAATCTGATGCAAACATAAAGGACTGAAAGTATACTTTAGCCTAAAAATTTTCATACTCCTATCGCCACCTCACTGTGATGTCATAGGTTCTGGTAAAAAATTTTAGGGTTAAGTAGCATTTTTGCCACGGAAGTATACCGGTTGGAGTACTGTGTATCTGGAAGTTTTTTGGGGACCAGATTCACCCCGAAAATTTATAAAACGTAGCATTTTTCATCTGTAATAACGGATCCTTAACGGACATTTGTCTTCATTCGAATAAAACATGTGTTTTTCGAATGAAAACCTCATCTTCAGCATAAAACTCATTCAAACGAATTTTTCATCAACGTTTTAAATTTAATCGAATATAAAAATCGAGATTCAATCGAATCAGTTTTATATTGATTTGAATCATAGAGTATCTAAACCTTATTTTTTCCCAACGGTTTGGAAAGTGGGAAAAATTGGTTTAGAATTATCATTCAAATGAATATAAAACACATTCGAATGAGTCAACTCTTTACAAACCGTTTAGAAAACTTAAACTTCAAAATGCTGTATCTTCTTCATTTTAGCTTCAAATTTGACAAATGACCTGTCATTGGAAAGTCCTTTAGGTCTAGTTTCAAATGACATAAGTTTCACAATCACTAGGTTAGTATTTTGAGAGATATGATGAAAAAACCAAACATACATCAACAATACGTTTATTCCAAATATATCTTAGTTTTTTTATGATATCTCTCCACCCAGATGTCCAATTGATTTCAAACTTATGCCATTTGAAACTAGACTAAAAAGGCTATCCATTGATAGGTCATTTGTTAAATTTAGAGCTGAAATGAGGAAGATACATAATTTTCAAATTTAACCTTTCTGAACAGTTTATAAAGAGTAGACTCATTCGAATGAGTTTTATATTTATTCGAATAAGACTTCTAAACCGTTTTTCCTCCAACGGTGTAGAAAGTGGGACTTTCTACACCGCTGGGGCAAAAAATGGTTTGGAAAGTGGGAAAAAGCGGTTTAGAATTCTCATTTGAATGAATATAAAACACATTCGAATGAGTCAACTCTTTACAAATGGATTAAAAAGCTTAAATTTCAAAATGATATATCTTACTTATTTCAACTTCAAATTTGACAAATGAGCTATCATTGAAAAGCCTTTTGAGTCTAGTTTCAAATGGCATAAGTTTCACAATCATTGGATTAATATTTTTAGAGATATGATAAAAAACCAAACATGCATCAGCAATACGTTTATTCCAAATATATCTTAGTTTTTTGATGATATCTCTCCACCCAGATGTCCAATTGATTTCAAACTTGTGCCATTTGAAACTAGACTCAAAAGGATTTCGAATGATAGGTCATTTGCCAAATTTGGAACTGAAATGAGGAAGATACAGAATTTTCAAGTTTAACCTTTCTGAACCGTTTATAAAGAGTAGACTCATTCGAATGAGTTTTATATTCATTCGAATGAGACTTCTAAACCGTTTTTCCCCCAACGGTGTAGAAAGTGGGACTTTCTACACTGCTGGGGCAAAAACGGTTTGGAAAGTGGGAAAAATCGGTTTAGAATTCTCATTCGAATGAATATAAAACACATTCGAATGAGTCAACTCTTTACAAACGGTTGAGAAAGCTAAAACTTCAAAATGATGTATGTTCCTCATTTCAGCTCCAAATTTGACAAATTACCTATCATTGGAAAACCCTTTGAGTCTAGTTTCAAATGGCATATGCTTAAATTCAATTGGACATCTGGGTGGAGATATATCATCAAAAAATTGAAGATATATCTGGAATAAATGTATTGCTGATGTATGTTTGGTTTTTTCATCATATCTCTCAAAATATTAATCCAATGATTGTGAAACTTATTCCATTTGAAACCAGACTCAAAGGGATTTCCAATGACAGGTCATTTGTCAAATTTCGAGCTGAAATGAGGAAGATACAGCATTGTGAAGTTTTAGCTTTCTAAACCGTTTGTAAAGAGTTGACTCATTCGAATGTGTTTTATATTTATTCGAATGAGAATTCTAAACTGATTTTTCCCACTTTCCAAACCTTTTTTGCCCCAGCGGTGTAGAAAGTCCCACTTTCTACACCGTTGGGGGAAATTTCAGCTCCAAATTTGACAAATGACCTATCATTGGAAAGCGTTTTGAATCTAGTTTCAAATGGAACAAGTTTGAAATCAATTGGACATCTAGGTGGAGAGATATTATCAAAAAACCGAAGACATATCTAGAATAAACTTATTCCTGATGCATGTTTGGTTTTTTCATCATATCTCTCAAAATACTAATCCAATGATTGTGAAACTTATGCCATTTTGAAACTAGACTCAAAGGGCTTTCCAATGATAGGTCATTTGTCAAATTTGGAGCTGAAATGAGGAAGATACAGTATTTTGAAATTTAAGCTTTCTAAACCGTTTGTAAAGAGTTGACTTATTCGAATGTGTTTTATATTCATTCGAATGAGAATACTAAACCGATTTTCCCACTTTCCAAATCGTTGGGGAAAAATAAGGTTTAGAAACTCTATGATTCAAATCAATATAAAAGTAGTTCGATTGAATCTCGATTTTTATATTCGATTAAATTTAGAACGTTGGTGAAAAATTTGTTTGAATGAGTTTTACGCTGAAGATGAGGTTTTCATTCGAATAACACATGTTTTATTCGAATGAAGACAAACGTCCATTAAGGATCCGTTACTCCAGGTGAAAAATGCTACGTTTTATAAACTTCCGGGGCAAATCTGATCCCCAAAAATTTTACGGATACACAGTGCTCCAACCGGTATACTTCCGTAGCAAAAATGCTACTTAACCCAAAATTTTAAACACACTATTAAGGTATTTTAGGGTTTTCTCAATTTGTACACAACTTTTATTCATGGTGTTGACAGTTTTTTTCGTAAAAGATAAAAAATATTTTTGAACTTTAACCCTAAAAAGAAACACCCAAATTACAAAACAATAACAATTTCACCTGGACCATAGATTAAGTGGTGTTATCATTTGGTCTATAGATGTTTTGAAAGAATCAGTTCCTGTATATTAAAAGTTGGCCTTGTAATTCTAATCCTTTGACTTACAATTTTCTATTAATCTCGTCTTTCAAAAGGTGGGCAAAGATATCAAAATCAAACTTAATTTGTTGTTTTCCTGAATAAATTTATGAATTTGCATTATTGGTCTACGAGTTCATGCTGTTACAGACACATGATTGGAAATTTGGAAAATTTCTGTCGTTATCTCCCTTAAATAGTTTGTACTTAATTTCGATTATGTAAATATTTAATATATATTTTATGATCATTTTTATTGATTAAGATATATAATACTTTATATAAGAATGACAGTGCAAATATATAATCTGTAGATATTAGTTTATGATATTTTGTAAATATTGTTAGGCCTAGGTTGAGAACATATGCGCTTAGACATATGAGCCCATCACACACACACAGTAGACAATAGACGCACTGTATTATTTTTTTCACAAGTGTTCACAAGCGGAGGATCAATGAGATTGAAGTCCTTAGCGTGCATTTTCTCGTTGAAGTCTCCCTTTCCATGTCCAACAACATAGAAACTGAATCCATGAAGATGCATTGGATGATCGATCCCTGCAACCAAATTTGTTCCTTGAAACACAACTTGTTTCGAAATCCGTAAAAGTTATTCTCACTGTAACTTCTCAAACACAATCACTTTTTCAAAACCTAAGTTTTGCTTCAAAATTTTTAAAAGTTATTCTCTTAAAATCTATTCTTCAAAACACAAGTTTTACTTCAACCGCGCAAAAACTATTTCCGTCGTGGTGTAAAACAATCTCTTTGATCTGTAGGTGCTTCCTTTGAGTTTCTACTTGAGTTAATTATATGGGTTTGTGCCTTATTTTAATTTGCATTTCAAAGACATATTATGTGGGTTTTAAAAACAAAAGAAATATTGATAAAAAAGTATTTAGAAAATATAGTAAAAAAATTAGCCGACAAAAACAGAAATTTCCAATCATACCCGGGTTGGCTGCCTCGAACCTGATGGCGGCCCAGCCATTTCTGGGCACAGCGACGGTATTCACAAGCGGAGGATCAATGAGATTGAAGTCCTTGGTGTGCATTTTCTCGTTGAAGTTCCCCTTTCCATATCCAACAACATAGAAACTGAATCCAT
>JANTPZ010028434.1:0-11094 GCA_025593235.1 Vachellia pachyceras
TTTCATACCTTTTCTTTCTTTCTTTCTCTTTCCTATTTCGTACTTTTTCTTTCCTCTATTTCCTATTTCGTACTTTTCATTATTTATCTTTCTTCTTTCCTACCAATTTTTTTGCCTCGGAATCTATAAAATCTAATAAATTCCCAAACATAAATCACTTTTCAAAACCTAAGTTTTGCCTTGAAATCTGTAAAACCTATTTTTTAAAATCTATTCTTCAAAATCTAGGTTTTACCTCAAAATCTGTAAAAACTATTTTCAAAATAGCTTCCAAACAAATCCTAAAATGTGAATCCTCGATTTCAAAAATCTCATTTCGGTGAGATATTACACATTTATATCATTATGAAATATTTTAATAAATAGTCCCAAAAATTCATTTTTAATGGGTTAAATGTAAAAATGCCTATCAAATTTTATTAAAAGTGCATTCGTTAAAATATTTTTTAAGAGGGGTAAAAACACATATGAACATCAAAATAAAGTAAAAATCTCATGATTGTTAAATACTACCAATGTTTGATATAGTTAGGGCTGAGCAAATGACCCGAAACCTGGTGGACACCCCGAACCCAATATGTTTTTTCCTGTTTGGGCCCCCACAACGAGAAGCCCGTGACAGGGGCTAAGGGTATGAACAAGACGGGCAAAGCTCCCGTGCCCGCCCGTTTATTTCTTTTGTACATTGATATAAAAATACTAAAATATAATAATTCTTGAACACATAATTTGAAATTAACATTTAGTTCTGATGGTAAAGGTGTTGGCACATATTCTTAAAGGTCCATGTTCGATTTCCACCCCAACCTAAAGCTTCTACTTTTTTAACAAATTTTAAAACTCCATTTTCATTTCTTATTTTCTTCCCCCAGACCCAGTCCCGCAAAGCCAACCAAGCCTGAAAGTGAAACCCCAACCTTATCACCTTCAGAAGCTTCTCTCTTCTTTCTTACCCTCACGGCCTCACCGGGATGACTCAGGACACGACTTGTTGAACTTGACCAAGCTCTTTGTCCCACCAGGTGAAGATTTGAGTAGTGAGCACTAACCCCAACCTTCTCTCTTCTTTCTTACCCTCATGTCCTCAACAGTTCAATGTCGCAGATCGTCGTCTCACCCCTCTCGAGAATGTCATCGGCTCATCGTAGATCGTCAGCTCGTCCACACCCTTAACGTCGCAGATAGTCAGCTTGTCCTCCTTAACGATCTAAGAAGCTGATCGGTTGGTTGGAACTTGGAAGGAAGCTGACACTTGGAACATGGAAGGCAGCAGAAACTTGGATTTGCGATGAAATCAATTTCGTCACAGATCTGTTGGAACTTGGAAGGCAGCTGGGATCTGAGAAGTTGACGATCTTTGTATCTGAGAGGCATTCTCGATGGCATTCAAGTTATGTGAGAGGCAAGATTGTTTCCCCTTATTCGCCTGTTGATCTCTGTATCTGCGTTACTCTTTAACTATATTCCTTCCTTCTTTCCCATAATTCTTTCACATAACTTGTAGCTAGTTAGATCCTTAAGCTTGTGCCTTCTATGCTTCTGGTGCCATTGTCGTCATTGTAAGATTTGAACAGGAAAATGAATAACGGGCTGCCCATTAACCCACCTGAACCCGGCTAATTTCAGGGCAGCCCGTTTAGAACGGGGTTAAATGGGCTGCATCCGGGTTCAGAATCTGTATAAGTATAAACGGTCGGCTACGGGTTGACCATCGGGCCAGCCTGCCCCGTCCGTTGCTCTGCCCTAGATACAGTTAAAAGTAACGAAGTTAAGTTATATTTAATTATTTTGACATTTTTCTACTATTTTAAAGACTTATGAGTATTTTCATACCTCTGAAGATATATGATTTCAGAAGCTCTTTTAGTAAAATTTTATATGTACTTTTACACATTAAGCCCCTTCTTTTTAATTAGGTTACTTCAGCATTTTGCAAACCAAAACACGGATCTTGGGTGTTAATAAAAATAGGTCTTAGTTAAAAGGTCAAGAGTTCAAACATTGCTTATTTGCGGGAGATCTATAAATAGCTTTCATAACGCTTTCTCATATTTAAGCATAACTTGATCTTGATTCCTGAACTCCTAATTCACATTTATAAATAATCTAATAAAGCTACATAGAGCCCTATAGTTACTCAATCCAATTTCAAGGAAGAATGTGCTTTTCCATTCTTAGAATTTGTCATGCAATGGAGAAGTGTTTTTACGTAAGTCGAGGTAAATATACGAAGGAAATTATCTTATTTTATAGAAAAACACCGTTGAACGACCTTTTAAACTCCCAAAAAGTGTTGCTAAATAGGGTCATTATCACAATATTTCAACATCCATGTGTTTCTTTGTTTTCTTTTAATTGAAATGTCAAACTTACCCCCTCTTGATGGAGAAAAATTAAGGGATGAAAGAATACTTGAGTAAAAATGGTGGAGAAATGAGTTTTCCCATAAAAAGAAAAAATAAGAGGAAGGAAAAATTTGAGAAAAAATGAGGAGAAAACTCTTTTATCTTATATACCCATATGCTTTTTGTTAACTTTCATTCTAAACCATTAAATTTAACATCTAACATTTTTAAAATTACGATTATGTCTTTCTTTTTATAAAAGGATAAGGTGTAATATATATATATATTATTATGTAATTTATTTTTTATTACTTACTAAAACCTTTTTAACCTTAAAAAAATGATATACTTTTATCTAAATTATTTTTTTGAAATACAATAACATGAAGACCTATATTTAATAAATAACTTGACTTTAAATTATTTAAAGATATTAATGTCACTTTAATTTTTTCACTCTCATGTTTAATTTAATAGTATACTTGACATATTTTAATAATATTTTAGTCATTCAATTATTTATTGAAAATATTTTTGGCTAAGGATATTTAATTCAATTGTTTGCCCATTTTCGTTTTTCTTTCTCTCATCCATCCAAGGGATTGATGTTAATATTTTCTCTTCATTTTTTCTTCTGTTATTTTTTTCTCTTAACTTTTCCTCTCATCCAAATGGGGTATTAGAGCTTGAAGAAAATTACAAGCGTATTTGTGATGATTAGAGGTGGGAAAACTGGCCCAACCTGTCAACCTGGCTCTAGATGGCGGGTTCATGCGGGCTTTTGCAAGCCCGCAAGGGTGGAGCTAACCCGCGGGTTGGGGGGCAAGCCATCTAACCCTTTTTTATTTTTTAAAAAATATATATGTTATTTTTTTATTTTTTTCACCTCAATATTTTTTACAAAGAAAAAAGTTATATTAAATTCTATTTTTAGGAAATTATTGAATATTTATTGATATGATTGGAAAAAGAATCATGTAATTATGCAATCTTATAGGAAAAGGTTTGGTAAAAAAGAAAAAATAATAATTTATTTTATAAAAAAATATCCGCCAACCCGCCGGTGCGGGCTCGGATTAAGCAGCCTGTTTTGTTGACAAGCTACGACGGGCTGCCCGTTTTTCCAATACTAGTGATGATGTTAAAAAATATATTTATGTATATCAAGTTAAACTTATTTTATATACTTATTTTATAAATAGTGAATCAAAAGCAACTTATAGTTTCCCGACAGCCTCCCCTCCTAAAAGACGTTAGAGACATCCAGAGGGGATTTGGGGAAAGTGCAACTTATTTGGGGATTAATCTTTAAGCTCAGTATCGTTTTTGATCTTTTGCAGTAACTCATTGTACACTTTAACAAAAATTAGTTTTTTTAGTTCTTTTAAGTTTCAACTCAATTGCGACTCACTTTTTAAATTTTAACTATACATGTAACTCAGTCCTTACAATTTTATTTTTGTTGTAATTTAATCCCTGAAGTTTGATTCACTATAACTCAATTCCCATTATTTTAATCATTTTATAATTTAGTCCCTATATTTTAAAAAATAAATTACATATAATAAAAGATTAATGACTAAATTATGAAATTATTAAATCCATAGGAACTGAATTGCAGTGAGTCAAACTTTAGAGGATTGAGTTACAATCAAATTAAAACTATAAGAAATAGGTTGTACCTAATAATAGTTTAGAGACCAAATCACAATTGAGTTAAAACTTGATGGACAAAAAGATTAATTTCCTCCTACTTTTATATAAACTCACAATCTCACGATTAAAAAAATTTCAATCTTATTATTGTTGTATATAAAGTGACAAACTATGTTTGGGCATGTTTGGCAAAGCTTTTACACCCCTACCTCGACTTGCGTAAAAGCACTTCTTTATCGCTTTTCCAAATAAGTTAACATGCTTGAGGGGCTGAGTCACACAAAATATTTAAATTGCTGGATATATCACAAAACATTTAAAATGTTGGATACATATGAAAAATACTTCATATGAGAAAATATTTTAGGGTCCTTGATGCATTTTAATCCTTTTATTTTTTTTTAAAAAATTTACGTTTATTTACATTTTAAGTTAGACTTAAAATTTCATTCCTCACATAAATCCACCTAAAGGAAAATACCCAAATACAAAAAAGTGAAAATGGGTATGTTAGCTGTAAGTGATGAAAGACAGATAGGAAGAGAGGATGGTGATTGGGCAGAAGGTGAGAAGAGATTCACGGTGTAACAAAGCGAATAGAAAAGGTTGGATCATCTCTCTCCGGCACACTCCCTCTCCCTTTCAACATCTACATCACACCATGGATTAACGTCAATGTGGACGGAACTATGGCTATTTTATTCCAGAAGGCTGGATGCGGGAGAGTCATAAGGGACCATTTGGATTTTTGGATTGTGAGCTTTGCTAAATCGTTGGGGTTTTGTGAATCTCATGTTGCTGAAGAATGGGCGGTGTACAGAGGCCTCCAATTAGCTTTCGATCTTGATTTTAAATCGATCATTATTGAATCGGATGCTAAGGTATTGGTTGACATGCTTAATTTTGTTTGTGATGATTCTAACACTGGTCTTTTGTTTTCTGAAATTAGGAAACTCATGCAAATGGATTGGACTGTCATCATCAAGTATGTGCCTAGGGAGTGTAATCTCTTAACGGAGGCTTTGGTGAAGGAGGCTATTTCCTACTCTATGACGTATCACTCATGCCCGCATCATTTGTAGGCTCTGTGCTTGAATGACTCTTTAGGATTTTATCCCCATCTCGTGTAATTTCTTTAGTTTTTTCTGAGCTTCGTGCTCTCCTATTATATAAAAAAAAATATCTACATCACACCATGCAAAACAATTGAGAGAATCGGGAATAAATATCTGTTGAAAAATTAATTATAGAATGGCATATTTTATAAAATACAACTAAACTTTTATACTATGTAACTGAATTTTCATATTGTAGGTCTCATTTTCTAATTAATTTCTCGATTCAAAATTATCCCCAATTCTACCAAATTGTTTTTGGCGTGAACCATGTGAATGACTTCTAAAATCGTTTTTGGCATGAACGACTTTTTTCATAAAATTCAACATCCCCTCCAACATACAAGTGAAAGTCACTCTTGACGTGTATTACCGGTATCCGTTTAAGAAAACGGTAGAGAGATGTTTTTACAATTTACAATGTAAATATGTAAAAAAATTACATTGTGAAAAAATATTATTAAACGTGTGTTGAAGGAGGTCAAACGCTCTCACAAACAAATATGAATTTAACTATCTATGACTTATAAGTGGTTCTTGTGGTAAACGGTTTTAAATAATGGTACTGTTTGACAACCTGTTTATAACTCTCAAAAGTACGTTCAACGGTGTTTTTCTGTAAAATGAGATAATCTCCTTCATATATTTATCTCGATTTACATAAATGCATTTTTTCACCCCGTTTCCATACCAGCTCAATAAATATAACATATTTGTAAATATTTTTTAAAAGCGGAGCATTTTGGTGCTTGCAGCATCCGGATAAAAAAGCCAACATGGAAGCTGTGTTCACACTTCCCAACTACCATAGAAAAAAATAAAAAATATTCGGATTTTTTTCACTAAAACAGAGCAGAACTATATTCGGTATTCTGCTTCCTGTAAATAAAATAAAATAAAATAAAAGATTCGTAAGATGTGAGTTGAGCTTCACAGTCCACAATGTTCAGCGCGTTCATATCCTATAAAGCCAAATTTCCTTCCACGAAGCTACCCTCCACCTTTCTTCCTCTCCGACAGTCATTTCCTTCATCTCTTCCTCTTCTTTCTCCGACTTTCACGTCTTTTGGCTCTTTCACCCTCAGATGCTTCCTCTTTCTTCAACGTTCAAGTGAAATTCTTCACTCTAAGCTCGAAAAAATCGTTGTTCACTATCCTTAATCAGAAAGAATGGGCAAGGCATCCAAATGGTTTCGCTCTGTTTTTGGTCTCAAGAAGTCGGACTCCTCGTCTCCGTCGACACTACCAACTGGCTCAGCTTCAAAACCACTCAAAGACAAACGCCGGTGGAGCTTCGTCAAGTCTTACAGAGAATCCGGCGCTAACAAATCATCCGACGTCCACCACACAGCGTTCAGAGACGAAATGGTTCCATCGTCCGGACGCATCGACGGGGCGTGCCCTGACAAGCACACAATGACGGTTGCTGCTGCCAAGGCTGCTGTTGCGGAAGCGGCTGTGGCCGCTGCCACCGTTGTCAGGCTTACTAGCAGCGGCAGGTGCCCTGGGAGCGTTGGGACTCGTGAGGAATGGGCTGCCATCAAGATTCAAGCTGCTTTTCGAGGCTGTTTGGTTAGTACCTAGCATCCATTATTTGTTCCATTTTCCGTTCTTGTAATTCTTCAATTCCTTCACCTCTAACTGATTCGTTAGTGCTATATTTTCTGTTCAAACGACGAAAATCATGTCGAATTTACAGGGATTGGCATATAACTAATACCTTACTTTTGGAGTTGCTCAAAATCACGCCAACCATGGATAGTTTATTTTACGTTTTCCAATAATGCATATTTTTTTACTCGTTTGGATCTGAGAAAAGCTCAAGAAAGAACGATACTTTTAGAAATAATATTAACAAACGCTTATCACGGTGTTATAGTTTTGTACATACCATTAGAACCAGCAATAGTTCTATCTTTATATTTTTATGCGCGCGCATTATTTGCGAAGAAGAATCCCGCCGTAGAAATGGATGATGCTGAGCGACTCACTCGCCAGTTTTACTTTCCAAAAACGATATGACTGGGATGCCTTGCAGATTTGGATTATTTGCAGGTCGTTGTCTTTTTTTGTGTATTTCATTCGGTTGATGAGAAGTGAGAAGGCCAGTTTTCCTTCTATTTCTTTTTCTATTATTGAGCTGTCTTCTTTTGTTGTGTCGTTTGCCTCAAAACTCATTGCCTGGAAAGTTCTGCTATAGCGTTTTCCTGTTGAATACTGAGCCAAAAATTAATGACTACTGTATCCTTATGACAGGGACATTGGTGCTTAGTGAACTGTGCCCATAGCTTCCATTTTCTCTGTGATAGCGTTTTCATAATAAATAGACGAGCTCTGCTCTTCAATACTGTTTACTCTCTAAGGGTTGCTTGATAGCAACATTAATAGTTTATTTTTTCTGTTAATGTTTGGTGTTATTGTGATTCCCTTTTCAGAACCCAAAACCACCTTCCTTTACGGGGTGCATGCAAATCCTTTTCTCTGTTTTGATGGCCAAGGAAAAATCTTCATATTCTGTTTGAGTAGTTATCATATGGAAAATTTTGGGAGCCTTTAGCCTTTTATATAAATTAATTTTCAAAGAAACAAACGTATTATAAATTTGATGGGTCCTCCAGGGGGCAACTCAATAATATTTAATAGAAAAGAATACAACCACTCAACTATGAGCTAACATTCAAAATCAAAATAATTCGAATAGGAGTGAAAGGTCCACCTCTTCAATGAGCTTTATAAAGGTTATTTTCTTGTCATCTTTAGATATGGCTTAGGTTGGACTTGGAGGAGAATTTTACGAATAAACGAGTGGACGTTGGTCTACTGCATGTGCAGTTGCCTACTTTGATTGAATAATCTATTCCCATCCTGGGACTTAGTGGGTTGTGGGGGCCAAATGTGAAGCATTAACCTCTGGTTTTGGGCTTTTGGTACTTTGGGATTTATTGGGCAGACACGAGTGTGTGAAATGTGAAAGAACGGTGGTGTGAGGGTGTTTCCCCATGTGGACCCCTTTGGATTTTCCAATATAAAAAAGTGGGGCTTGTCTATGACTACACATAGCTATTGTTTCAGATACAGACATACTATAATGTTCATTTGAATTTTAATATATTGAGTGCGATCTTATTCAAAATTTTCCATAGCGTAGTCTTTGTGGATGGTTGGTGGATGATGTCTTTGTCTAATTGCTTATGCTATGTATCTCCTGCTTACTCTATATCAAAACTCTTTAATGAATAGGAAGTGTCCTAACTGTGTGATTTAACTTCTGGTTGATTAATGAAGGTCACTGATTGCGATGAATTAAGACATGTCTGGAACTAATGTGATATTTTCATTTATAAGGAATTCTGAGTTAATTGCAATACTGTTTTTTAAGTTCTGCTCACCTATAATTTTCCATGTTGAAACTGTGTAGGCAAGGAGAGCGTTACGGGCATTAAAAGGACTGGTGAAGCTTCAGGCATTGGTGAGAGGCCATATTGATAGGAAGCGAACAGCAGAGTGGTTGCATAAGGTACATGCACTTGTTCGAGTACAGGCACGTGTCCGTGCTGGGCGAGCCCAAATTCTGCAGACACCGTTTTCAAATTCTAAGTCATCTAAAGCAGACTTCCATGTAAGCTAAATTAGCCCTTCATTGCTTAAGTTTACCAGATCTTATTTTCTTTTTTTTTATTCTGCACATGCATTAGGTGCATGATCTTTTTTTACTATGGGAATTGAACACTTTACACTTGAAATATGTACACCATGCTTGAAAAGCTAGTGAGTTCATGCTTATGCCATACAATGAAAATAGGGATGCTGTAGGACAGAACAAATTTAATATTATTACGTCTCACTGTTTTGACTATCAAAACATTGATGTTTTGCTTTATGATAATCAATGGGTGATTAGTAACTCCCCAAATATCTTCCATTTTATAGGGTCCAGCAACACCTGAAAAATTTGAAAGCCCGATCAGATCCAATAGCATGAAATTTGAGCATTCATCATCACTCAAGGTATTTTCTTGCCAGCCGATTCTCTTCTGTACAAGAGAGAATCATCTAAGAGAGCCTCCATTTTCTTTCTCTTTCACATGAATCTTTTGAGCAGGAAGGAACCTAGATTCTATTTTTCTTGTAATCTCTTCCCCGAACAGGTGGGAATTAATTAGATTATCAAATATAATTTGCCTAATTATTGAAGCTTCTTGACATTGCAGAGAAATATGTCCAAGTCCCATGTTCAAATCCATGGGAATCAAGATAAATGTTGGGATGATGATAAAAGTGACAGGATTCTTGAGATCGATTCTGGGAAACAACACTTCACGCGGAAACGCCGAAATCTGTTTCACTCCATTAATTATCCATCAGTTTGTGATAGTCACAGCCACAGTTTCTCTACTGCAAAAGACTCAGTAAGTTACCAATCAGGTCACAGCGTGTCTTCGTTCGATGAAGGTGTTGTGAATAGTCCTCAACTCTTTTCTGTCTTCTCAAGGGATTATGGCCTCAAAACTAGCCCTTTGACTCCTAGCAGAAGTGATGACTCAAGAAGCCATCTGAGTTCTTGTTCTGACTACCCAAGCTACATGGCTTACACTGAATCTTCAAAGGCAAAAGTCAGATCACTGAGTGCTCCAAAGCAAAGGCCTCAATATGAGAGGTCTAGTTCATCAAATAGGTACTCAGTTCAAGGATTTGGTGAACCAAGATTGACCACCCAGAAAGCAAATACATTGCATGCAAACTTCACTAGCAAAGCTTATCCAGGCTCTGGTCGTTTGGACAAGTATGGTATGCCAGTGGGATATAGATACTGACGCTTATGTTTGTTTTTAATGGTTTAGTGTTAGAATTTGATCGTACTAACTTGTTCTTAGCTGTTTCTAGTGTTCGTTTACTTCTGAACTTGCAGTAGCAATCTGTGATAATCTCAAGTGATAATTCAAGTTAGCACTGTTTCTAGTGTTCGTTTACTTTTGAACTTGTAGTAGCAATTTGTTAACTTGTTTTGATATTTTGGTTGCTGCAAGCCACTTCTTGTTCATTCCACGAATAATTATGTACCTAATGATGACATGAGGGCTTCCGTCAGATATTAGATGACAGAGCGTCCAATTTCGTACCTTAGTCCTCACGGGAACAAGTGTTTAGAAGTAGAATCCTCATTTCCTCTGTAAGCATCTGAAATTAGAAAATTGGGGTAGTGGATAATTGACATTGTGCCCTGGGTTGAAGTCCAAAATCTTCCCTGTTTGGTTTAGTGGTAGAATTCACTTTTATGGATAATCAGTTCGGGGGAATAGGTGAAATTTGTTTGTTAATTGTTAAGGTGAGTTTATGAAAACCTAAGCCTAAATTACTAATGTGAGGTTAGGGTGCGTTATTTGAATTTGACGTTTAATTATAATCGTTGTTTGGGAGTTGATTTTGTTGGAAATTATGTTTAATGAATCTTTCACTTTTATTATGATAATTTTTGAATGTTTGTTGTGATAAGTTACTCTTGGATAAATTATAGTAATAGTCTTAAATGTGTCATTTACATTTACATGGGTACAAAGATGAGATAAGACTTTAAACTTTGTAAAGGTATGAAGATGCAAATTAAAATTATAAGCATTTGTAAATGTACAAGTAACGGATCCATCCGTTGTGAGGAAATTGCATATATTAAGTTATAAGTTTATCTCATTTACAACTGTCACTATTACTACCACAAAAATGTTATTTAACGATGAAAAATTTATCGTTAAATGGTTATTTTCCATCGTGAAAAATGAGGGTCGCTAATATTTTTCGTCGTTAAATAAAAATTTTCTGATAAAAATAGCCATTTAAAGATGGATTTTTCCGTCGTTAAAGGACATTTTTCTGGTAGTATTGGTCTTTTGACTTAAGATCATTATGGATTTTTACATGAGAGTTGATCAGATTTGATCTGGTTAAAAGTTATTTTTTATCGAATGATAATAAATGCTATG
>JANTPZ010028436.1:0-11680 GCA_025593235.1 Vachellia pachyceras
TGGACCCTTTCTGGACATACAATATAATGGACACCCAACACTGTCTCCCACAGCATGATTTTACAAAAAAAAAAATATGGGCTTGTATCAAAAAAAAATATGGGCTACCCGCCAGCCCGGCGGGTTAGCCCGTCACGGGTTTAGCCCATATGGGTTCGGGCTAAATATATCCGCATCAAAACGGGCTTCAATTTTCACAACCCAACCCACCACGGTTATGGGTTGGGCGGGTTTGACCCACGGGTTTTACCCATATTACCGGCTCTACCTATTGCCTTAATTTAAATGTTCTCCAAAGACTTTGACTCTCTTTAACGTGGGCCCATTTCTTTCATCATCCTTAATAATGAGCTCTTTTTCATAGTTTCATATATAGGAATAGGACCACTATGTTGTGACGTTCATTTCACTCGTTTAGCAATATCTTGATCATTTTCACTGTACAAGCTCCAAAGATCACTACTAGAAAAATACGATTTAACGACAGAAAATTCGTTGCTAAATGGCTATTTTCCGTCGCTAAAATGAGGGTCGCTAATATTTTCTGTCGCTAAATGGAAATTTTCTGAAGGAAACTAGCCATTTAGTGATGGATTTTTCCGTCGCTAAATGACATTTTTCTAGTAGTGGATTGAAGACTTTTGATGTGGACGAAGACCATTAACAATTATGTTTTTATTTTTCTTTGATTTTAAAAAGGAAAGAAAGGAATATATATATTTATATATGATCCGTGTGAAGAGACAGACAGAGATTTTACTTTCTCTTAAAATTGTTTTGTGAGAAACTAGTTTTTGCCACAATCATTCACGGGGAAAATTGGTGATAAAAATTTTGGTACCACACATAATGCAGTGTTATTTTATTATATTTTTCTCTCAATTTTTATCTATTTTTGGCCATAAGCATTAAATTTTGGTGCCACACATAATTCGTGATATTACATAATTGCAACACATTTTGGCCAACCATTTATAGTTGAGTTAGCGACATATGAAGGATTTAGGCAAATATTGGTTATTTCTCAATGCCTATGGTCTCCATCGTAAATTTAGAATGTAATTTTAAAAAACAGATGATGAATTAATGAAAAGGAAAATAATTATATCAAATGATCTTTTGTCCCCCAAAATTTTTTCTCAAAATAATAAGAATTAATCATGATTACTACAGTCATGTTGGGAAGTATTACTCCTCCTGTTTTGTATTAGACTTTTCTATACTGTGAATTGTACTATAAAAAGAGTCTAGTATGATTTTTTATACATTTGACAAATTATTTTTCATTTAATCTCTTTCTTTTTGTATTTTCCATATGATAGAGGAGGAAAAACGTGTACTACCTTATTGTAACAACGAATGCTAAAAGAAAAAAGTACTGCTCCCAATTTTTAATAGAGTTCTGATAGACTTTTTTAAAAGAAAAAGGAAGTAAAATACATTGTTTTAGATTATATATATTCAGAAATATTTATATGTATAATTATATCATGTAAAAGTTATATATCAAATAAGTTAGAGTAGAAAAAATGATAAATATATCAGTTTATTTATCATCATTAATCTCTAAAAAAACAACCGGTAAGACAAGAAGAGGTATTATATTTCTATAATTTGATTTGTGTTATGACTTTAAAAGATATAATCCTAAAAGTTAAAAATAACGAATTCGTTTCATGGGATTGCAGAGTGAAGACTTTAACGCTAAGGAAGACCATTAACTAACAACTTTTCCCATCTCACCATGGACGTACATGCTGCCAATGACCTTAACGCGTAAACAATAATTGCAAAACCATTTAACATTCAAACGACTGTGTCGGTGGGTGCACTCATTTTTGGCAATCGATCACTTATTTTTTTCATTAAAAAAATCAGTGTGAAAGAGTCCTGAGTTTTCCAAGTGTAGCATGATGTATAAATTTAACTGCTTCTCTCGCCCTAATATTAACCGGATTCGGGCTAACTTGAGCCCGTTTAAGCAAGCATTAAATGGGTTAACAAAATATGAAAAATAGGCATCAAGGGGCTACCCATTTACTGCATTTTCTTCTCCAAAACGTGCCTCCCTGAAAACACGAATGGAAGGGGGAGAAAAAAATGTATCAAGTAACCAGCATCAGGGAGGGATTCAACTGAAAAAAAATGCAACCAGCAATCCAGCAACCAGCATTAGAAAATAAAAATGCAAGAAAAAAATTCATAAACAGCATCAGAAAACCAGCGACGATTCCTCTCGCCGATCTATCGTTGATTCCCTTTCTTTGACATGACGCTTCGCCCAGTCGTCACTCGGCCACATGATCTGAGGCTGAGGAAGGCCGTCGCTCACCCATGCGATCTGAGGGAGGGAGGCTGTCGCTCACCCCGCGATCTGAGGGAGGCCGTCGCTCGCCCAGTCATCGCTCACCCGCGTGATGCTTCGCTGCCGAGCACATAGACGGAGGTGGCTAGAGGAGAGAAGGGTATGGTGACAGGTGAGGACAAGGCAGTGTCGGAAGCGAGGATTTGAGTCCACCGAAAGTGAAGATCTCCAGTTCCAGAATACTGAAAATGGAGGGCTTGAGAGAGGAGAGGAAGGCTCTGAATCTGATTTCTCCAAAGTAAAAAAAGAAAAAGAAAGGCTGGGTGTGAGAGTGAGACGGTGAGTAGAGGAGGTCAAGTGATAACTTGATATAATTAATTTGATATAAAAAAAAAGCAAGGTAAATTAACTAATAACAACTTGGTGAAAAACTAAAAATATATATATAAAATATATACATAAAATATATAAAAAAATATACCGACGGGACGGGCAGTCCGAGGGTGTGCCCATAGCCCATCCCATTTATCCTATTAGCCTGCCCATTTAAGCATGCCTGTTACGTGTTGCTTTTTGGGTGGGCCCAAACAGGTAACCACCATACCGGGTCTAGACGGGTCCACCGGGTTTCGGGTCATTTGCTCGGCCCTAATCAAAATAAGTAGGTAGGTTGTGATTGCTTTTCATTGAGATTGCAAAATTGCAACACATTTGACTACGTAATGTGTGTATATATGCATTTCTTTTATATATAGTTCAGCTTTCTTTTGCCAACCATTTATAGTCGAGTTAGCGATACATGAAGGATTTTGGCAAATAATCTTAATTGTGGTTGGTTATTTCTCAATGCCTATGGTCTCCATCGTAAATTTAGAATGTAATTTTCAAAAAGAGTCTCGAGTTTTACAAGTGAAATATGATGTATAAATTTAACAGCTAGCTAGCTTTTTCCTTTTAATGGATTAAAATTTTGTAATAAGCTCTTTTTTATAGAAAAATTAATTTAGGTTTATATTGAGGACGGAGGTGGTATGATTTTATAAATTGATTTGTGGCATACATTTAAAAAAATATGTCGTAAAAGTTAAAAGAAAACGGATTCTTTTTCTGAGTTTCGTGGGACCTCAGGTTTGGCAATTTTGTGTATTTTCACTATAAATACATTAAAAAAAAGCCTGAAGACTTTATACCATTAACAACTTTTCCCATCTCACGCGGTTTGACTACTGCGGATGTGCATACCTCCAATGACCTTGACGCGTAAACAATAATTGCAAAACCAATCAATATTCCTCTATAAATATAAAAAGACCGTGTGTGTCTTTGGGAGCATACATTTGGAGATCAATCAGTTTAATTCGTGGGAACAAGTTAAATAGAGATGGGTGTGAGAGTGTTATTGCTATTATGCTTTGCTATAACTTGCTTTGAGATTATTGGTGTTATTGCTTCCAATACGATAGCAGAGCATAAACAAGCTATGCTTCAGACCAAATGGTGGAATAATCTCCACAACTCCTTTGACCCTTGTCACTGGGTAGGCATTCATTGCGATGACAATGGAAACGGTGCTATGATTAATCAACCATGGATCACTCCACCATCCCCTCGGCTAGCATATCTCAACCTCACTAAATTTTCCCAACCTACAATCATTGATCTTTCTGAAATTGGTTTGATAGGCAGCATTCCAAATCAAATAGGAGCTCTTCATAATCTAAAGTATTTGGTATTATCTTATAACATTACTGGTGAGATTTGTGCTTTCCACTTACCTTGCAAACTCATTCAATTTTGAAATATTGTATTTAACTCTATACAACCTAATACTATTATATTGATAGGTACCATTGGAACTCTTCATCAACTGGAGTATTTGGACATGTCTTATAACAATGTTACTGGTGAGATATGTGCTTTCCATTTACCTTACAAATTCATTCAATTGTAGAATATTGCATTTATTGCTATACAACCTAATACCTATTATATTGACACGCACCATTCAAATGCAAATAGTAGCTCTTCAATATCTCACTGACCTTCATTTGTCTAGAAACAAACTTATTGGTAAGTTACCATTTACTCTTACAAAATCATTTATATGTAAGTTACCATTTACTCTTAACGCACGATACCAATCTTGATTTAGAATAATAAAGGGAAGATGTTTGATAGGTACCATTTCATATCACATAGGCGCTATTTATAATTTGAAAAATCACTTATCTCTCGCTGGTGAGTTCTCTTTTACTCTTACTACGTTCAGTTTTTATTCTATGAGACTCCAAAAACACATTTTTAACTCAAAAGAATGTGTTTTCATAGGTATGGTTCCAACACAGATAGAAGACCTTTCAAATCGCATGTATCTAAACTTGTCTTATAACGATATTATTTCAAATGAGTTACCTATTATCCCAATATTATTCCTAAACCAAAAAAGTTAAGAAATATTATATTGGAGACATGTTTTAACGGATTAAAACATGACTGCAGAGGATAAGAATGCACTACTTGGTAGTAAATGGTGGAACATAAGCGACCGTGGCTCCAATGACCATTGTGACTGGCATGGCATAAGCTGCAATGTCTTTGGAATAGTTATTTCAATTAACCAACCAAGAATCTTTTCACAGCAACCTAAGCTCGCTGATCTCAACTTCACTGCATTAGAAAAACTGGAAACTTTGAAACTTCATGATTTGGGAATAACAGGTACCACTCTTCTTCAAATTATATTATGGAGCTCTTCATTCATTCATCCAATATTTACACTTTTCTTACAATATTTGCAATAAATCTCAAAAACTCATATCCCTTCTTCAATTTTCCATTTGTTTACTAATATGTTTGTCTTTTGAAATGAAGTTCCTTCTGTGTTTATATCACATTGTAATAATAATAGCCATATTACTATTACGCCCTACCATTTTCTCCCCAATCTTGCCAACCCCATAATAGAGGAGTAAAAACGTGTTCCAACTCATAACAAGAGGTGATAAAAGAAAAAAGTATTGCTTCCAGTCCTTAATCTTTCAGAGAATAAAAAAGCAATAAAGTTACTTTAGATTTTATATATTTTGAAATTCTTACGTGTATGATTATATAATAAAAGAGTTATAAGTCATACAAGGTAGTTTACGAAAAAAATGATAAATATAAGTTTATTTGTATAATTTGATTTGTGACACGTATCTAAAAGAATCTTAAAAATTAAAAGACTGAAGACTTTAATACTGAGGAAGGCCCTTAAAAATTTTTCCCAACTTACACGGTATGACAACTCTAGACTATTCGATATACATGTGTGTGTTTGTGTAAAGACTATGTTTACTGAGTGCGCACTCATAAGGCGATCAATTAGTTTAATTTCTAGGAACAAATCAAATAGAGATGGGTATGAGAGTGTTATTGTTTTTATGCTTTGGTATACGTGCTTCAAGATTAATGGTTTTGCTCTTGCCAAGATGAAAGCAGAGCATAAACATGCTCTGCTTCAGACCTAATGGCGGAATAATCCCCATAACTCCTCTGACCCTTGTCATTGGCAAGGCATTTATTGCAATGACTTTGGATGCATTGTTTAGATGTATCCACCATTGGCCACTCCAAAGCACCTTTGGCTAGCAGATCCTAATCTCACTGCATTTTCCAACCTACAATATTTGATCCTTCATGAAATGGGTTTGATAGGTAGCATTCCGAATCGGATAGGAGCTCTTCGTTATCTGGAGTATTTAGACTTGTCTTATAACAATATCACTGGTGAGATATATGCTTTCCACTTACCTTGCAAAGTCTCTCGATTTTGAAATATTGTTTTTACCTCTATACAACCTAATACTATTATATAGACAGGTACCATTCCAATACAGATAGGAGCTCTTTATTTTCTGAAGTTTTTAGATTTATCTTATAACAATCTTACTGGTAAGTTCTCTTTTACTCTTTCTACACAATTTTTATTTGAAGAGATACATTGAACCCATTTGCAACTGATTATATTTTACTACATAAGGTTCTAACTCAGATAGGGGCTCTTAATGATCTCTTAAGTTTGGATTTATCTGGCATTAGCCTTATATGTGTGTTACTCTGCCTATCTTACAATTACTAATTTTCCTTTGGGATTTGTGACAAATATCAAGATCTTATTTTTGTCCTCAAATTTAATCATTGCAGGTGATATCCCTTCTCAATTATCAATTTGATAGGTTTACAAAACTTTGATGTTTCCCAAAATAAATTAAGCGGTACTATACCAGTAGGGTTTAGACAGCTCCTTTATCTTTCTACTGTAAATATTTCCCAAAATAATTTGAGCGGAGATGTGCCCACTTTGAAAACCATTTTAAATTACAAGGTAACTTTGCTTTCAACAAATTTAATGGGGTGTTACCATCTACTGTGTGCCGTTTTTCACCAATGTGTAGCTTTGATTTGAGCTATAATAATATCTCAGGAAATATACCAGGAGAACTTGGTCAGCTACCCTCAATCAACTTGTCACAGAATAATTTTACAGGCTATATTCCAAGTGAAGTGTATACAACTTTTCCACATGATATTTTAGATGGTAATAAAGAGTTACTTGGTCCAGAGAAGATACATCATTCTTTTAAAGGCAAATCCTTACTCAAAATCATTATTCCTTTAACAATTGTTCGTCATCATATTTGTTGTCAGCTTCATCTTATTTGAATCTTTCAAAAAGAACAAGAAATCCAACATTGAGACAAGAGAAATAAAGAATGGGGATATATTTTCCATATGGAATTTTGATGGAAAAATTGCATATGAGGATATCATTAAAGCAACAGAGGACTTTGACATCAAATATTGTATTGGAATTGGTGCCTACGGAAGTGTTTATAGAGCACAACTTCCTGGAGGAAAAGTTGTAGCATTGAAAAAACTTCATAAGGGAGAATATGGGAACACATCTTTTACCAAGAGTTTTCACAATGAAGTGAATATGTTAAGTAAAATTTGGCATCGCAATATTATAAAGCTCCATGGTTATTGTTTGCATAATCAATGCATGTTTCTCATCTATGAATATATGGAAAGAGGAAGCCTTTTTATGTCTTGAATAATGATGAAGAAGCTAAAGAGTTTGATTGGAGCAAGAGAGTCAATGCAATCAAAGGAATAGCAAATGCTTTGTTCTACATGCATCATCACTGTGCTCCTCCAATCATCTATCAAGACATAACAAGTGGTAATGTATTGCTGAACAAAAAGATGGACGCTTTTGTATCTAACTTTGGCACAGCGAGAATCATTGATCCGGATACATCTAATCAAACTCTCATAGTTGGTACTTGTGGCTATGTTGCTCCAGGTTAGCTTGTCCAATTCTTCGCTGCTACGCTTGTTTTGTTTTGCTAAAGTACCTTGGGATAAATACTTAACTTGTTTGATTTTTGATCCATTGTAGAGCTCGCATACACCTTAGTTGTGACTAAAAAATGTGATGTTTATAGTTTCGAAGTGGTGATATTGGAAAGCATCATGGGCAAGCATCCCGGTGATTTGATAGTCTTTTTCAAAGACATCTAATGAAAGCATTTTGCTAGAAGATGTCTTAGACCCACGTCTTCCATTGCCTTCACGAAAAGATGCACGAGATGTGGCTTTCATGGTGACCATAGCACTAGCATGTTTGAATCCATCTCCAAAATCTCGACCATCCATGCAGCAAGTATCTCAAAGGCTTTTATCCTCCAACCTCCCATTAGCCCTCCCTTTCAATAATATCACAATCCAACGTTTAGTAAATAATCGGGATATGCAAATAATGTAATTAATTGACTGGAGATTTGACTCCATGTTTGCCATGATGAAATCTTTAAGGTCTTGCTGCATAGTCTAGATCTCAAGTTTGTGATATGTTTTAATTTCTTTTAGCTTAATTTATATATGTCCATTAAAATCTCTCTGTTCTTTTAAATGCAGTGCCGTACTCAAATGGGTGTGCAAACTGTGTTTTTTTACCCCAACCTAATTTCTAGTCCAATCATGCCTTGTTTTTCTTTGCTTTTTTTATTTCCAGAGATTGATTTGGAAAAGGTATTTCAAAATTGAGAAAAAAAGTTGTCATTTTGCACGATCTGATTGCAATGTTTTTTTGGCTTAAATCGAAATTATATTCTTATATTTGTATCTCATTTTTTATCAAAAATGAAGAATGAACTATATTGATCATTTCTTATAAATAATGTAAATAAAAACATTATTTGCAGCATCTATCTGTATTTTTATATTTGCACCTCATTTATGAGCAAACTTTGTTGACTTTTGAGATCTAAACGTTAATCTTTTAAGACATATTTCCTTTCTACTTCTTTCCTTATATAATTATCTATTGTCCAGGCCAATACTAAAACTTCTATATTATTTTTATATACTATAAATTATACATTGTCCTTATTAGAAGAGTGTGTAAGAGTTGTTTACCTGTTTTTTTCGAAGAAGAACAAGAAAGTTGAATGCTATTTATTATGTGTATTATTAAATTATATATCAGTTTACAAATTAAGTAAATTAATTTAAAAAATATGGTAAATATAAATACTTTAAATTAATGCAATGTATATAACTTTCTTAATATCTAAAAAAAAAATCAGTTATTTTTATATATTAAGATCCAAGTGAGTATACTATATTTATCTTTTTCCCTAATTCATGGAACTTGAGCACCGCATACAAAAGTCACTACACGGTATTCAAATCCCTAATCTCCAACTATAATATAAATATAAGTAAATATTAGGAGATAGTGTATTTGTTTTCATCAATAAAGTTTGAACTCATCGTAACCTTATCAATATATATATATATATGAATAATTTTAAACAATATGGTGATGGGACTACTAGAGCTAGACAATGGGCCAAGGCTCAACCCATGTGGTAGGAGGCAATGGAGGATACTAAATTTTTTTAAAAAAAACATAATAGTAAACTTTTATCTAAATAAGTGGGTCAGCTCTATAAATCATGCGATACTGTTGATTTTTATCAATAACTAAATTTTTGAATGAACTGTTAACCATATAGATCGAGTTGAATTACTTCATTTAGTTTTTTTGTCTTCATCTACTCTTTTTTACATTACTCCAGACAGTATGATTAGATTCTCACTTTGTGTATCCAATATTGTATTCCAACTAGGAAGAAAATTAGGCAATTCTCTGATTGTCATAATTCATTTTGTGTGCATTTTATTATGCAAATTTGGAAGTTCATGTATTCATTAATAAAGGTTTATCAAATTGATAAGAATGATCTATAAATACCTATGTAAGTATATATGTTAGTATCTATATATTATATTCAAATCCTGATTTTGTTGATAAACAACCCATAAATATGTTCGCGCGCAAGTGCTCTTTGTATCTAAAGGTATATCCAAACTATAATAAATCAATGAGATCAAATGGCTTGTTTGCCATCACTTCATGGATCATAGGTTTTAACCCAAAATTTAGGTTTTGTCCAAGTACAAAATTTTTTTTGAAAAGCTATTTTAGTTACAAAACCTCAATTTAAAACCTAAGTTTTTTCTTTCATACTTTTTTATTTCTATCTTTTTCCTCTTTCATACCTACATTTTACCTCGGAATTCGTAAAAGCTAATAACTTCCCAAAAATAAGGGCTTGTTTGGAACCTAGGTTACAAAACCTCAGTTTGAAACCTAAGTTTTATCTTTCCTACTTTCTCTTTCATACTTTTTCCTCTTTTCTCTTTTCTACATTTTCTTTCTTTCTCTTTCTTACTTTCCTCTTTCCTACCCACTTTTTTGCCTCGGAATCCTTAAAAGCTATAACTTCCCAAACATAAATCACTTTTCAAAACCTAAATTTTACCGTGGAATCTGTGAAACCTAGGTTTCAAACCTGTTTCCCAAACAAGCCCTAATCACTTTTCAAAATTTAGGTTTTTCCTCGAAATCTGTAAAAGCCATTTTCTAAAATTTATTTTACAAAACTTATGTTTTATCTAAAAATCTGTAAAAACTATTCTGAAAATAAGATCCAAACATGCCTAAGTCACCTAAGAGAAAAAACCAAAGAAAGTACTTGGCACTCCACAGGTCCCAAATTGTGGGGCCAATAGACTACTTTTATATTCAATTCTAACCATGTGACACGTTACATTCATGTCTATTGCCTCAAACTAGAGTGTACTTCCCTCGCGATGCGCAAGAAGATGTCACTCCATGGTATTTAAAAAAGATATCTCATCCTAATTTACCGTCAATATAATGCATCAGCACAATAAAATTTACATTTAATGGAGTAAAAAAATGTAAATATTTAATATCTGTATTAAATTTATGCAAAGGGTAGGTTGAACGGTGACATTAGATCTGATAGATGTACTGTTGTAAATCTTTTAATGTATACATAAAACTATACATTAAAGCCATAAATTTAGCAATCACCTGAAGAAAGAACCACATAAATGTTGTGATGATAAGCCAACAAAAGCAGCATTTTGAAAGTCACAAAGCCAAAAGTTGTAATCAGGAAATGTTACCAGATCTTCGTAGCATTCTTCGTAGCAAATTTTGGGCTTTAATAAGAAATACAATCGGGCAATTAGATGATACATTATTCTACACACACCTACATAAAAACAAATTAGACTTTAATGTCTGACTTATCAATTGCCAATTCACAAAGTCAAAATGTAAAACTAAAATATCCATGTTTCACGATGGATATACAAAGGTCTCTTCGCAAGAGGTTCATGTTCCACGATGAACATGAATTGAATCATCCACCATGATTATCATATCTGTAACATTATCATAAGCTGAAACACTGATATACAAAGGTCTCTTCGCAAGAGGTCAGTTTCTAGAAAAAGAAAAGTTAAAAGCTACAATATACATGCGTGCACGCACAGACATGAGCATATGCGTAATTGCATATGTTAACCTTATCATGTATTCAATATGGCACTTACTTGGGATACTTAATTGGCAGTCTAAACCCTTGATGCTTTCCCACCTGTTATTTTGGCTTCCACGATTAATATCCCTGCAGATGATATGATGTGAGATGTTCAACATAAATGCAGATAAATCTTGAAAAATTAAAATAATACATGACAATCTTGGTGAACAGACATCTAATTTCGTTGGTGGAAGTTATATGTGTTACGCAAGAAGGAGAGAGAAGAGAAAATTTACCTACATAAACTCTCTCCTAAAGCACGCATATCAGCTGATTCAAAAGGTGGAAGTAAAGGCTTTTGCCTGAAAAAGTGAAAATGTTAAGTGACACTTCGTATAGACACTGAATGCTAGCATCCATTGTATCTATTCTAACTTGAAAGATGATACTCCCAATAGTAACAGTC
>JANTPZ010028438.1:0-14121 GCA_025593235.1 Vachellia pachyceras
CAAATTACATAAAAGGGTGGATATTACAGTACTCCCTCTTGAAAGAATTGAAATTAGGCTCAATACCTCACAGGTCTTTGATATCCTACAACCGTTCATCTTTGCCTGTTTACTAACATTACAAGAAGATAAAACTGACTTATACTCCAACTCAATCATTTCAAGTCCAAATCATACCAACTTTGACACTGTTCACAAATAAAATCCAACTTCCAATTCTTAAAAATTATCACCAAATCAATCAAAAGCTTCAGAACAAGTTATACAATACAATGGTACCCTCCCCCACACTTAAATTCACATTATCCCCAATGTGAACATATAACATCAAGTAATAGAAAGTGAGAAAGTAACCAGATACAAGTGTGGAAGCTCATATTCTCACCAGATCAACAAAACAAACAAGAGCATTCTAATACTCATGATCAAGCATCTACAACATGCAAATTTAGACTATAGCAAGCACTCATTTCCCAACATATGCTATCAATAGTGAATGAAACAAATCAATGACTCCTCGATACAATGGTCCATATGAGATTTTGGAGTGGATTGGACTAGTTGCCTACAGAATTTCCTTGCTGCCGCATTTGTCAAGTGTACACAACGTGTTTCATGTGTCAAAACTCAAGAAGTACAATCCGGATCCTTGACATGTGATCGACCCTGAAGAGATTGAGTTGAGAGAAAACTTGACTTGCATGGCTGAGCCAGAGAGTATATTGGATGTGAAGGATAAACAATTACGTAATAGATCAATACGACTTCTGAAAGTCTTTTGGAAGGGGATGTCACCTGGTGATGCTACATGGGAAACTGAAGAGCGTATGCAGCGTGAAATTAAAATAAACTATAATATATATTTAAATAGTTAAATGGCAAAAAAAGGAAAAGAAAAGAAAAGAAAAAAGGGATCCTTTTCGTAATATTAGAAACCTTTGGGTCAAATTGTGTAATTTTTGCCATAAGTGTTATTTAATCACACCAGAGGAGAGAGAGTTTGGCATTTTTACTGTTTTACATTGTTCATCCGAGTAGCTACGCGTTTGTCTGCCATTTTCAATACTTTGGAGCTTATTTTGGTAAGTAAAACTACCTCTAATCACAAAACTTCCTTTATGAACGTTGTTCTATGAATTTTTCTCTTTCATAAGGTATTAATTTTGTTCTGTTTAGACGAAATTTCTAGAGTTAGGGTTTTGACAATGTAAGAGTATATAAATGTAGAAGGATGTTAATGGATAATTTTCATCGGTTTGGATTTTTGATTTGGTTGTTTTATTATTTTATAACAATTTTTTTAATCAAACCTATTATTACTATTTATGATTATTTGCCAATGAAAATGATATTCAACAATTTATTTTGGATTTTGGGAGTGCTATTGGTGATTTCATTGGGTTAGTTTGGTTGTTGATTGATTTAGGAATTGTAAATAAATTTTTCTTTAGACAATCTTTTTATTTTTGGAATATATAGGATAATTGTACCCATTGAGCCTGAGTATTATAATTTCTTTTAGTTCATTAGAGCCTATAAATTTTTTTGAAATGATGAGATTTGATGTTGATGATAAAATATAAATATTATGAAATTTTTGTGAAACTTTAAGTGTTGAAAGTTAGTATTTTTGGATACATTACGGAAATATAAATATTTTTAGTGATTCTATTGGATGAAACATGATTTATGGAAGAAGGAAATTGGGATTTTAATAAGTGTTTGAAGATATTTGATTTTTGTGACTTTAGAGGATTTTAATATAATGATTTTTAGGGATTTTTGGTATATTGGGTATAATTTTAAGGAAGAGTAATAGACCTATTGAATGATATGAAGGGGATTGAGATAAGAGATTTGAATTATGATGGAAGGTGGAAAATTGTTGGAAAAACTTAAAGTTTAGAAAGAAAATAAGTTTTATTTAAATAAATACTTATTTTATTAATGTGCAATTTAATCAATTGTGTAGATTAATTGTGTCTTGGTGACTTGAGCTTTGGACTTAGATTATTGTGGTATAGCAAATTTGCTTTAACATGAGGTAACCACATGTAATTTATTTTATAAGCTTGTCATGGGTTGTAAGATGTTTTGGAAAACATCTCTTGCATCATAAGTGTTATCTTAATTTAAAATTTGCTTATGGTGATTAAGTTGTGAAATTAATATGAAGTTACCTTTAAAAACTATGTTCTATATGTTTATGAATCATTGGTGAAGCGGATAATAGTTTAACATTATGATTTATATTAATGACTCTTTATAACATGAGATATTACATTGTAATTGAGAACGTGATGGAAAATGAGAATATATGTGTTATGGAAGGATGGTGGCTATATGGTTGGGGCTTGGGTTGTGATGAAGTCTGGAAAGAAGATATACTTGGTACACCATAAAGTCCATCGCAATAGTCTCCACTACTGATCATAGTGGTTGACAGTATATTAGACCTTCCAAGTCTTGGACCCAGTTGTGGGCAGCTTTGGGAATGGTTAACTCTCATGAGTCTTAGACCCAGTTGTGGGCGACTATAGAGAGGATGACACCTTCTAGTCTTGGATCCAGTTGTGGGCGGCTAGGAGGGGGCTCATTAACCTCATATTGATGGTTGACTCTGGCCAAGTCTGCTATCATTATAGGTTAAAGTCCATGTCAAGTGATACAAGGAGGAGTTTGGTGGTGGGGATTGTGTATAATTGTTATGTACTGTGTTGGTATATATATTTAGTTACTGATTTATTCATACTAAACTTCATTATGCTACCAACTTCTCTGTCTAGAGTATATTATTATTATGATGTTTGGTATGTATTTAGTGATCAAATGCTCTTTTGGTTTATAAATATAATCAATATACTTTTAAATGAACTTATCCTAGCTTCACCTCTTATAACCCTGCTTGAATATTTGATAAATTATCTGTTGGTTACTGGGACTATATGTCTCATTCCGTGGTTTCAACATTTTCAGGAGAGGGCCCAGTACTGGTAGACAGGAAGGAAAAGAGTCGGAGGCATAGTATTGTGTTAGTATTTTGTAGGGCCTCCTCTTTTTGGGACATTTATGTAGAAGATGTGTATATTGCCATATGTTTAGGCTTTGCATACTCTTTATATCTTTTTACTCATTTTGAATGATGTTGCATCACTGCTAATCCACTTATGTTAGTCTATGAAGTGGGCATATGCCACCCCGATAAGGGTGTTTTGATATCAATTGTTTTTTACATAGGAGGTTTTATTTTGGATAATACATTCGATGTTTGAATGGCATTAAGCCATCATTGGGTTGAGATGGCGGATTATTAAATTTATTTTTCTTAATTGATTTAGATGGATTTTTCTTTACAAGATTTATGGATGAGATTGTTTCAACAGTTTTGGGAGAGGAAATGAGAAGAATTTTGGTTTAGTAATTCATGTAATAAAGCTTAAATGGTTAATGTTTTACCAAAAAAAAAAAAGCTTAAATGGTTAATATGGAATTTAATTAATAAAATTAATCTTATTGGTCCACATTTTAAACATATGCTTAGCTCTCATTGGTCTTCATAAATGATAATAATGGCTGCACATGGAGTTAAAAATCTGGTTGTAACCTTGGTTACACTAACCAAACTGGTTACCGTTCGGTTACTTCTACCGATTACAACTTTCCCCGGTAAAAGTAACTTAATTCCAATAAATCTTTTTCCACTTTTCTGGAGATATTTTATTCCTCTTTTAATATCCATAATTTATTTACTAATATGGCGAAATATTTTCCCAAAAAACCCTTGAAATTCGTCTAAAAATAACAAGGTAATTTTCTTCTGCAGAAAATCCCCAAAAACGTATTAAAGACAGGCAATTAACTTTTAGGTCATTAAAAAATTTCTATAATTTTCACTGATACTCTGGATTGTCAAAAATTAATTTTTGAATAAAATTATATTTTCAGGATTTTTGGACCTTAATTTTTGACCAAAATGCCCTTACTTTTCTCTTAATTACCAAAATGCCCTTATTTTCTCTAATCTTTCATAATTCCCATTTTGCCCTTAACTTTTCGCCCTTGATCTTTTCGTGTAATGACATCTGGATCCTTCCTAAAAGGTCACCCATCCTGACATTACTCTAGGGTAAGCATGCTTAATTACGGAGTTCTCATAAAATTTCTCCCGCTAAGCCAGGTCTGACTTTGGGTTATACAACCCATCAGCAACAACTTTTTCCGTGCTTTCTATCTGTGGGCTCTAACTTGACTTCTGACTACTGGTTTGGCCCTTTTTATCCAATGATCATATTGCCCTTGGTCTTTATACTTAATGACATTTATTCCCTGGCTTACATTCTTAGTAATTTCAAAGCCTTAGGACTAATTTGACCAGGGTCTCTTTGGTCCACTAACATCTTCTTTTTCTCTACTTTTATTTGTGGGCTTTATCTTATCTCAAAACTATCAGTTTGACCTCTATTTCAATTTACAGAAAATGGTAGATATTACAATTGAAGAGTCAAGAAAAAGCAATGTTAGATGCAATTGCTAGAGGATCATTGATAGACTTGACTGCCGAAGAAGATTGGGAACTTATCAAGAAGATGGCTTTGAACCATCAACAATATAGTGTGAGAGACACTAGGGCTATCCATGAAATTGGAACATCAAATGCACATGTTAGAAGAATGGACACCCTAGAATCGAAGGTCGATTCATTGGAAAGTAAAGTCACATCCCAATTGTCTCTAATCACTGCTGAGTTGAAGAGCTTGAATGCAAACAAATCCCAGCCATCATTGGATTTAGCTGCTCCAAGTTGTGAGACTTGTGGGTCAGCAATGCATATCTCAAGTGTGTGCTAAGTTGATTTGAAGATGTTTCAGCGATGTATCAAGGGAGACCAAACTAGAAATGGGATCCCTATTCCAATACATACAATGAGGGTTGGAAATCAAATCCAAAGTTTAGTTAGAGGGGTGAAGAAGCTAGTGGTCAAAGATTTCAAAGAAATAGAGGAGTTGGGCCATCTAGCTCCAACATAAAAAATAATCAACAAGCCTTGAGTGTGCCACCAAAGGAAGATACAAATCAGCTTCTTCAAAATATGTTAATGCTCAAGGAAGAGAAGGCTTCTACAGCTAACCAGTTCAATTCATTAGCCTCATTGATTGAGAAGGATTCCTCAAAGAATGACGCGAGGTATGCCTCTTTGGAAAAGAGGATGGAGCAATGGGAGACAAAAGCAGAAAATTTAAACTCCTTTATCACTCAACTCTCTAACATCATGAGTGAACAACAAGTAAGGAGTAGTGGCTCCATACCTTTGAATACCGTCATCAATCCCAAAGGATTAAGTGCCATCAATTTGAGGAGTGGGAAGCAAGTGAAGTTTAAGGATGAGGAAGAAGAGGAGGCGAGTGAATATGAAGGATTGTCACACTCCACAACCCATGGAAAGAGGAGTGAGAGCGCTAAAGAAGAAGAATTACTGCTGAAAGGAGAAATGTCCTCACGAAAAGAAGAAGATAGATGGCTTCAGAGCAAGGGACAAAGAGCACTAATCAGAAAGGAAGCAAGCATGGTTCTACCTCATCGAAAGGTAAAGAGGTAAACATTGACAAACTCCCTATCCGTAATTCATATCTAATGAGTAAAAAGCTTGCTGAAAAGAAAAGTGAAAAGGAAGTTTTTGATTTGTTTAGAAAAGTAGAGGTCAATATTCCATTGCTTGACTTGGTGAAAAAAGTCCCCACATATGTTAAATACCTTAAAGACCTGTGCACTAATAAAAGAAAGTTTAGACCAAATGGAAGGATCCAAGTAAGCTCAAATGTTTCAGCCCTGTTTAAACCACAAATTCCATTAAAATGCCAAGACCCTGGATCTTTCACCATCCCTTGCACTATAAGTAAAATAACCATAGGAGGAGCATTGTTAGATCTAGGGGCCGCAATTAATGGATGCCTAAGCCTGTCTATCAAACTTTAGGGGTAAAAAATTTGAAGCCTACATCTGTAGTACTCCAACTAGCAGATAGGACAATTAGGTATCAAGACGGGGTTGTAGAAGATATTTTGGTAAAAGTCAAAGATTTAGTTTTTCCTGCTGACTTCTATGTGCTTGACATCTCTAAAGAATTCATGAGCTTGATAATGGGTAGACCCTTCCTAAGGATTACTAATACTATTATTAGCATGAAAGAAGGTAGCATATTAATGGAAGTAGGAGAAAGTAAAATCCAATTTAACATAAATGGGGTGTAATGGAAGTTATTATGGAAATAAAGAGAGGGGTTTTACCAGTTAGAAGTTCTCGAATGGGTGTGTAACGGTTTGGGAAGGAGATGCAACGGTTGGAAAATCTGATTTGAGAGAACTCGAGTGCGGAAAAATGGGTTAGGGTTCGAGTGAAAGATCGAAAAGGGGTTTTTGAAGATCGAAAAGCCAACACTCGAGTATTGCATTTCAGTACTCGAGTGTTGAGTGAAAATAAGCCAAATACTCAAGTGATGTTCTGACAATACTCGAGTATTACTCAAAGGAAGATGAACAGACAAGAAAATACTCGAGTATTGACTTGGAACACTCGAGTATTGAGACCTTACTTGCCAATACTCGAGTATTCATTTTACGGAACTCAAGTATCGGGGTCCCCTTTGCTTTAGAGAAAGCTAACACTCGAGTATTAACATAGAGTACTCGAGTATCGAGGATCTTGGTCTCTAAAACTCTTCAACACTCGAGTATTGACCTTTCAATACTAGAGTATTAGGATTCACGATTCAAATTACTTACCAAACTCGAGTTTTGAGTTTGAAAACTCAAGTATTACCTTTCCTTCCATCCAATACTAGTGTATTTGACTTCCAGTGACGTTCAGTACTCGAGTATTGATTCCCAAAACTCGAGTATTGCTCCATAACCCTTCATTTGAACCTAAAACTCAAGTAATGCATTAGTTTTTGTCATCAACACTCGAGTGATGCTTCCTAACACTTGATTGTTCATTAAAAAAATGATGAACACTTCTTTTTTTTGCCTTTAGTACTTGGGTTTTAACTTCAAGTATTTAATTTAACACCTACAAAAACTTTAATAAACCACTCAAAAGCTTAAGTTAGTGTAATCAAACATCAAAATATGGCAAATTAACATTAAATTACAGTTCATTGGGATTCAACATTTCCAATTCTCTTCTGATATTCATGAATTGTTCTCTAGCCAAAGGTTTTGTAAAAATGTCAGCCAGCTGAAGATGTGTGGGAATGAATTCAACCTTGATGTCTTTATTCTGCACATGATCCCTGATAAAGTAATGTGTAATGTCAATGTGTTTGGTTTGGGAATGATGCACAGGATTCTTTGAAAGATTAATTGTGCTTGTATTGTCACAATAAATGGGAATTTCTTTGAAAATCATTCCCAGATCCTGAAGTTGCTGCTTTATCCATAGCACTTGAGCATAGAAACTTGCAGCAGCTATATATTCAGCTTCTGTTGAAGATAATGACACCGTTGATTGCTTCTTGCTGAACCAATAGACCAGGGCTCCTCCAAGAAATTGACATTGACCACTCGTACTTTTTCTGTCAGTCTTGTATCCAGCATGATCAGAGTCTGAATAAGCTATAAATTCTTCATTTTCTCCTTTGGGATACCATAATCCAATATCAGTGGTACTAGCTAGATATATGAGAATTCTTTTGACCTTTTCAGCATGAGACTCTTTGGGAGCAGCTTGATATTCGAGCACACATTCCAACACTAAATTGGATGTCAGGTCTGCTTGCTGTGAGATAGAGTAGAGACCCAATCATTCCTCTGTATTTCTTGATATCATAATCTTTCCCATTTACATCTGCATCAAGGAGTGCATTTGAACTCATAGGAGTGTCAGCACTTTTACATTAATCCATTCCAAACTTCTTCAGCACAGCTCCTTGAGATATTTGGCCTGATTAATAAAGATGCCATTCTTTCTTTGCTTGATTTGAAGTCCAAGAAAGAAATTCAACTCTCCCATCATGGACATGTCAAATTCTCCCTGCATCATCTTAGCAAACTATTAGCAAAGATCATCGTTAGTTGCACCAAAAATAATGTCATCTACATAGATTTGTACTACCAATAAATTTGATTTTGAATGTTTAATGAAAAGAGTTGTGTCCATTTTTCCTCTAACAAAATCTTTGTTGATTAAGAAATTACTTAATATTTCATACCAAGCTCTAGGAGCTTGCTTTAGACCATAAAGAGCTTTCTTCAATTTGTAAACATGTTTTGGTTTGGAAACACTTTCAAAACCAAGGGGTTGTTCCACATAGACTTCTTTCATGATGAAACCATTTAAGAAAGCACTCTTTACATCCATCTGAAAAAGTTTGAAATCCATAATGCAAGCAAAGGCAAGCAAGATATGTATAGCCTCTAATCTTGCTACAGGAGCATATGTTTCTTCATAATCAATGCCTTCTTCTTGATTATATCCTTTTGCAACCAATCTTGCTTTGTTCCTGACAATGATTCCAGATTCATCAAGCATGTTCATGAATACCCATTTTGAGCCAATGACTGGATGATCATTTGGCTTAGGTACTAAGTCCCAAACTTGATTTCTTTCAAATTGATTTAATTCTTCTTCCATGGAAATTATCCACTCATTGTCAAATAAAAACTTCCTCAACATTCTTAGGCTCTATTTTTGAAATGAAGGCTGAAAATTGAGCCTCATTTATAAGTCTTTTTCTAGTTTGTACACCTTCATTCACCTCTCCAATCACTTGATTGATAGGGTGATTGTGAATGTACTTCCAAGCTCTTAGTTGAGAGGATAGAGGATGTTCATCAGATTGTTCATTTTCAAAATCTTGAGATGGTTGACAATCAGTTGAATTATCCTTATTTGAATTTTCAAAACCTTTTGAAATTATAATTTCTTCATCAACATTAGATTTTGGTTGAGGATTAGTTTCCACAAACACTACATGCACTGATTCTTCTACTACACAAGTAAGTTTGTTGAAAACTCTATATGCTTTACTTCTATTTGAATAACTAATAAATAAAACTTCATCTGACTTAGGATCAAACTTACCGAGGTTATCCTCACCATTATTGTGTATGAAGCATTTGCTTCCAAAAACATGAAGGGAGACAGATTTGGCTTTCTTCCTTTAAATAGCTCATATGTTGTTTTTCCCAGGTAAGGTCTTATGTATGCTCTGTTTGAAATGTAACACGCTGTACTTAAAGCATCTACCCAAAACACCCGAGAGACTTGCTTTTCTGTCATCATTGCTCTAGCCATATCAGCCAACACTCTGTTCTTCCTTTCCACCACTCCATTTTGCTGAGGAATCCTTGGTGCTAAGAAGTTGTTATTGATCCCTTCATTTTCACAGAAGCCAGCAAAGTCTCCATTTTCAAATTCTCCTCCGTGATATGTTCTAATGGAAACAATATACATACCTTTTCTCATTTTGGACCTTTTTGGCAAAAACAGTGAATAATTCAAATGTTTCATTCTTTAAAGACAAAAATATAGTCCACGTGAATCTAGAGTAATCATCTTCAATCACTAAGGTGTAGAGATTTCCTCCCAGTCTCTTTATTCTAGCAGGACCCATCAAATCTATATGAAGTAGTTCAAGAGGTCTTCTTGAAGATATCTCTATTTTTTATTTGAAAGATGATTTTGTCTGTTTACCCATTTGACAATCATCACAAATCAAGTCATTTTTTAATTTCAGTTTAGGAAGCCCTTGAAGTAAATCATTTCTAATTAATTTGTCAAGTTGATTCATGTTTACATGTGCCAATGTTTATGCCACAATTAAGTTTCATCAACTTGACTAATTAAGCAGGAGTTTGTTTCTAAATCAATGGTATAACAGTTACCATCCCTAGGAGCTCAGAGTTGAATGTTCAACTTTTCTTTATTAATTAGTAGATCCTTTTTGCTGATGATGAAGCATTCATGTGAGTCAAAGATCACCCAATTATCTTTGTCAGCACTTTGGCTTACACTGAGAAGATTGTGACAAAGCCCTTCCACGTGATATACGTCTCTAACAGGTGCCCTATTAACTTCACCAATTCCAGCTATTCTTCCAGATTGATTTCCTCCAAAACTCACTTTTCCTCCTTCCTTAGCTTTCAAGCTGGTAAACTTGCTTTTATCTCCTGTTATGTGTCTTAAGCATCCACTGTCAATATACCATTTGCTTGATTTGGATACTCTAAGGCATACCTGCAAGAAAATCATTTATTGGTTTCAGGTACCCAAGTTCTGTTGGGTCCTCTTGGGTTAGTGTTTAATGCCTTTGGAACATAGGTTCCTTTTGGTACCCATTTATATGTGTCTAAAGCTTTGTTCTTCCTAAAACAACAACATCTAGTTCGATGGCCTTTTCTATTGTAGTAACTGCAAAACGCGAATGGTTCTGATGAATGCACAGACTTTAGAAAATACTTCAAGTAACTCTTGTTTCCATTGTTTTTCTTTCCCTTTTTGAAATCATTTTGAGGATTATAACCTATACCACTTTTGTCATTTGTAACTCTCTGCTTTTTCAAAAAAACTTGCAACATGTCACTTCCTCGAGTGAATTTTTCAAGAGTTTTGGATAGGTGTTCATTTTCATTTTTCAAAATATCACAGGTTAAACACCCTTTGTTAATCATAGGTGTTTCATCAGGTTTCTCAAGTTCTTTAACACGTTTTCTTAGAAAAGATAATTCTTTTGCAAACTTAAGTAATTCAGAATGCATTTCATCATAATATTGCGTAACTCATCATAGCTGGGTTCAAGAATTACCTCCTCTGTTTCTGAGTCTTCTTCCTGGGCTACAAGACACTGATTGGCTTCTTCTTCAGCTTACTTTCTTCTTCATCTGAGATGTCACCCCAAATGCCTGAGACATATGCCTTTTTCTTTTTGAAGAATTTTGGTTTCTTCTTGTCCTTTTCTTTTTCCTTATTCTGAGTTGTAAGCTGAGGACAATCTGCTTTAACATGGTCTGACTTGTTGCATTCATAGCATATTATTTTTCTTGATCCTCCTCTGAATGGCCTTTTAAAGTGTTGATCCTTGCGATACATTCTTCTGAACTTTCTGACTACCAATGCGAGTTCTTCATCTTCTACATCACCTTCTTCTTCTTCTTCAGTTTCTAACTCCTTCTCTTTTATAGTTTTAAGAGCCAATCCCTTTTTCTTCTTCTCTTCAAGTTTGATAGTTCTTTCTTGAATTTTTGCTTGCTTTTATATTCAGCAAGACTACCAAACGTGGCTGCTACAGATGTCATTGATTCTCCACGAGATTCTTCAATGGCTATGACCTTGGCTTCCCATTTGCTGGATAAAACATTTAATATTTTTCTTACTTGAGTGCGTTAGTCATATGTTTTACCCAGGGCTACTAGTTTGTTGATGAAATGAGTGTGGCACATTTGAAATTCACCAATAGTTTCTTTATCTCTCATTATGAGTAAGTCATACTCAATGGCCAGCATGTTAACTCTACTTTCTTTTACAGCTTCTGTACCTTCGTATGCTATCTCCAGTGCTTCCCACATGTGTTTAGCAAAAGGCAAGGTGTAGACTTTGAAGAAGTCATCCTCATTTAATGCGGCTTGTAACATTAAAACAGTCTTTCTGTTCAGCAACATCTTTTTCTTATCTTCTTCGTCAAATTCTGCTTTAGTTTTGGGAACCAGCTGATCTTTGTCCATTTTCATTGGGACGATATTTCCTGTTTCAAAAACATCCCATAAATCAAAGTCAGTAGCTAAAATAAAGTTCTGAAATTTTATTTTCCAGAAAGAAAACTTGTGACTGTTGAATGCTGGTAGTCTGGTGATTGATGCTCTATCTGCAATAACATGTTCGCCAAATCCTGCCAAGGATCTCTCTTGAAACTGTTAAGTTCTTTCCATAAGAGACCTGCTCTGATACTAAATGTTAGTGTAGGATTTGACCAAGAGGGGGTGAATTGGTCAATTTAAAAATTAAATTGAAAATCACAAGATTAAAACAATTTCACCGAGTAGGGTAAAGAGGAGATGAATTCAGGAGATTTATATTGGTTCAGTACTTCTGACCTACATCCAGTCCTCAGAGCACCTCTGAGCTTTTCAATCCACATAAACTCTGCCTTTACAATGAAGTATCACCCCCCTTACAGCATGAACTAAAACAGAGCCTTACACCCTCTTTTTTCTGATAAAATCACAGCCTAGCAAATTCAAGGTCCTAACCTTGAATATCTCACATAAACTCTCTCAAAAGAGTAGATAGGTAATACTGAAGTTCAGAAGAAAATATTGAAAAGTTTACAAAGAGTATAATGAATGCCTTGAATGCTCGTAAATGTTCGCTCTTGTCTCTGTAATGAATGCGTGGTGCTTTTATAGTTGAGAAGTAATGAAATGCCATTAGAGACATTTTAATGTCTGTTACTCTCATCAACCACCTCTTCATCTTCACCATTAATGTTGCATTAAATGCGTCTCAGGTATGTTGGCGACGACGGTTGATTCATACAATCTGTCTGCAGTATGTGTGAACAACTTTTTCTCTTCCTATGATTCTGGGTTTCTGCATTTATGATGGCAGGTGAGATTCAAACGTTGTTAATCACGAATAAGGAAAGTTACAGAGAGCAGGTAAAAAGCTGTCAAAGAAAAATATCCATTGAGATAAGTGTAATATCCATAATTTCTCTGCTAGCTGAATTAAATGCTAGTCCGATAATTAGAAAATGAATTAGAACTCAGAGATAGACAGTTCATAAAGAAAGGAAAGTTATGGGTCGAAAGTTGTAAAGTTAGATCTAGCCTGTGCATAGAGTTCCGTAGGAATTCCAAAGTTAAGTGTGTTGTCCTTGACTAATATGAGGATGGGTGATCTTTTAAAAAGGGACCCATATGTCATTTAACTGAAGACCAAGGGCATAAAGGTCTTTCAGTGTTAAAAGTAAGGGTAAAATGGTAATTTTGGAAAGTAGAGAAAGTAAGGGTAAAATGGTAATTATGAGAAAATGGAAGGGCATTTTGGTCATTTGACAAGTCAAAAGTCAACCGTTGACCAAAAATTTTCAGATGCCCAATAGACAGAGCCCAAAAATTTTTAGATGCCCAATAACGGATTTTCCAGATTCAGACTAGATTTTTATTTATATAATTTTGAAAGGGAAAAAAGGGGAAAAATAATTATTTAAGGTACCAGGAGATCTTCAAAAATTGAGACAAAAATATGGAAAAATCCAATGAATTTTATAGTATTTAATAAAATTATTACCCAGTGTACGATTAAGGTGATTTTCCCAAAAATCGGGAAAAAGACCCGAAAAAGACCTGAAAATCCTCGAAATATAATTTATTTCAAAAATTAATTTTGAACAATCTAGAGGGCATTTTGGGAAAGAAAAAGGGCTAGAGAATCAGTGAAAAATGTAGTATTTTTCAAGGCCCTAAAAGAATTTTGCTTTCCGATTATACATTTTCAGGGATTTTGGACAGGATAAATTAATCCTGTAAAATTTGAAGAAGTCAAGGGTTATTTTGGGGATAATAAATTTTTTATATTCAAGATAAAAATTTGGAGATTAAATGAGGAAGAAAATATCTCCAGAAAAGTAGAAAAAGATTTACCGGAATAAAGTTAAGTTTACTGGTAAAAAGTGTAATCGGTAAAAGTAACCGAATGGGATCCAGTTTGGTTAATGAAACCAGATTTTTACCATCAAGTTACAGCCATCATTACACCTTTTTATCATCCAATGAGAGGCAAGCAAATGGCCCTTGTGTGGATAAATCTCCACACTTAGATCACACATAATTATTAAAACAACATTTTCTCTTATTTCCCTCCACCATTTGGCCGACTGATGTAGCCATGTTAGTATTAGTTTTCTGTTGGAATTTCCAGAGTTTTAGAATCAAATTTAGTCCATATATGACCCTTTTATGCTTAAATTGGTATTAGGAGTTGTTGACTTGGATTAGTGTAATTTTGGGGTCATATGCCATGAATAATGATTTATTGTGCCTAAATTGCATCATGAGCAAATGATACTGCCCATATTTGCTATTTGATTTCAGGAATTCCGCAAATGTAGAAGAAAAGCAGCTCTGG
>JANTPZ010028443.1:0-12014 GCA_025593235.1 Vachellia pachyceras
AAAGCAGCATAAACAAGCAGCTCTACCCCAACCTGGACCTTCAGCTCTCAACCGCCACGGCCAACGTCGACGTCGCAAGAGACGACACCCATTCGACCCAGCTACAGCTCTCAATCGGGTCGTCGACGGACATGAGCGACAAGAACGAATGGAATAACAGAAATTCATCGCCGAAGTGGAGCAGTAACAGCAGCGATAAGGCGCCGGTCGCGGCCGCGTTGATGGTGGAGAAAGCGTGCGCGGAGGAGGCAAGGAAAGAGGCCAAGAGGCAGATGGAGGCGGCGGAGCAGGAGTTCGCGAACGCCAGGAGAATAAGGCAGCAAGCTCAAGCGGAACTGGATAAAGCATATGCTTTGAAAGAGCAAGCGATTAAACAGATCAATTCAACGATGCTTCAGATCACATGTCAAGCTTGTAAGCAACAGTTTCAACAGCATGCTCACAAATTAATATCGGAAGGTGGCCAAGTATTAGACAACAATAATAACCGGAAAGATCATCATCAAAACCACTAAGTCTCTTCAAAACAACATCTTCCAAGTCTGTTTTTTTTCTCTTTTGGTTTCTTCTGGGTCTTAGTTACCCTAATATAATCTTTGTGAATTGGTATACCGAGTAAGAAGAAGGTGATGTGATTAATTACGTAAGTGGGATTAGTGGGGTGTTTGTGTTTATGTTTTTAGTTAAATTTACCATCACTACAGCTGCTAGCAGACTGAACAAAACTATGTTTTCATGGTTTTTTGTGCCAGGAAGCTAGCTTTCGATCTCTTTTAATTTTCTTTCTTCCTTTTGGTCTTTTTCTAGCTACTATATATATATATATATATGATGAATATGAATATGAACATGAATAATCTCTCTTTGATCTCTCTTGGTGGTAGTGTATAGTAATGATATGTATTTTAGTTTCATGTAATGATCAGGCTTTTTTCTTGTTCTTTTTCACTCGATCACAGCATTGAATGCATGAAAGGGTCTGAGAGAAAACTTTGAAATTTTCCTTAACCTGTAGTTCTGGTTTGTTTGGATTTTCTGCTAGGACTATTATGAGAAGATCTTTGTTGGGCGATAACAGGTCAGAGAAAATGGAAAACACCCCAGCAAGCCATTATCATCACACACGGAGAGAGATATGTATGTATGTATGTGTGTGTCTCTACCCATCATACAATGATAAACATTTATTAAGGAAAATTAATGCCCTCACCGAAAAAACTTATCAAGGGTGATATGATGGAGAAAATTAGGGATCTATGATCGAGCTAGCCAGGCCTCTTAGTATTAAAGGTGTGCTGCTGCTACTGAATAGTAATAAGGCAGTCAAATACATGAGCGTAAGTTCAGCAAAATCTTAAAAGCTCCAAGAACAAAATGAATAGGATTACGTCGAGAGAGATTTGAAAGGAAAAGGGAAGAGAGAGAGGAGTAGCATGTTTTTCAGTGCCAGAATAGGAGAGAGGAGGGGGTTAATGAGAGTCAGATGGACTCAGTGGTCGCTCTCAAGGATCGGGGAAGCCACAGACACAAACAAACTCCATTCATTCATGATGATGATGATACTCTTTAATCTCTTTGCATCAGAATCAGGGCCATATGGGAGCAGCAGTACTACAGAGAAAGGGGGGGGGAGCAGAAGCAGAAAGCAGCATCTTTCCAAATATGCAGAGACGATTCAAAGCCTTTTATGTATGTGCGGGTTTCAAGAGAAATAATGAAACAAATGCGAGCTAATGAAATACTCTACCAACTAACAGTAACACCTGTCTAAAAAAACAAGATCTTAATAAATATTATTAGTTAGGAAAAGAAGGAAAATTTAGCAGTGAGTGGAACCGATAGAAAACAAAATGGCATATATAGAAAGGAGCGAGAAACCAAAGTGATGACTATGAGCGCGGTAGTAGGAGGACGAGGGAGCTTAAAAGGTCTGTTTTTTCTTTCCCCTCTTGTTTTGTTTTTGGTGATCTTGCCTAGACTAGCCCTCCCTCTCCCTCCCTCCTGGCTCCTAGTAGCTTTTTCTCTTGGACCATGTGCTTTTTTTATTTAATTTGAGTTAATTTTTCTTCTCTCCACTCTCTAGTAGTCTCTCTCTCCCAAGGCCACTTTTATCTCTGACGCAAAAATGGCTGTACAATCATTGTTAAGTGGTGGTTCCTCTGCCAACTTGTATGTGCCTGACGGATTTCTAGGCTGTTTCCATTCAATTCACTCACCACCCCACCACACACACACACTCTCGATCTCTTGTTGCTTTTATAGTAACCCAGTCCCATCTTAATTAACCATGAATCCCAACATATATACATACATCTCACTGTTTTTTGAAAACTCTAACACACTCTTGTCCAAGAATTTGATATCCTTGTGCATTTAACACATATGTTGAAGGGTCTCGCAGTGATTTTACAATTTACCTACTATTTAATGACAAGAAGTTAATCTTCATGTGGATTTATGGGTTGTTCACTCGATCTTTCATGAAGCGAGCTGGTGGATTACCATGATAATTTTGTGCGACTAATTAATTATTATGTGCACCATATTATTTAACTAATTGCACTCCTCTTTTGATTTTTTTTTAAATTTTTATAATCGAGTCTACATGTTCCTTAAAGACTTTAATAATTCGTTCTGTTATATTAATTTTTTTGTTACGGCTTTGAATCAGTGATTAATTCATCTCATCTTTCTACCTTTGCATCTCATGTTTCATATGCAAAAGATTTGCTTTCCTTCATCAGCTTTTTTTTGTTTATATTGCTATAAGTTAGATATATGCATATATATATAATGATAACTATTACGTTAGAATGACATATTGACTAACTGTATGTAATCACTTGAAAAAAATACTGTATGTAATCACTTGAAAAAAATACCTCGACCCTTCCTTAAACATGTTTATTAATTTCCAGTTTGAAAATCATCTTCAGCAATTATATTTTTCATGTAAATACTATGATCAGATTGACATGACCTTAGGTCATATGGAGGAGAAGATGGCCCACTCACCACAGTAAATTTTCGTTACATACGAAAACGATGAAGAATGAAATTGTTACAGGCATAAATTTATTTTATTTATTTTTTACTCTTATCTTCGGTACAAAATTACCTCAGTCCTTGCTTACGAAGACAAGTCTCCCCGTGTGTTTTTCTGAAAGCAATCGCATCACTACTCAAAAGGTCTAACAATTCACCAAAAAAAAAAAGGTCTAACAAGAAAGAAACAAAAAAGATATACGTAGAAAGAAAGATGTGTACGTAGGTAATGTTTTTAATTATTGACAGCACAAGAAGAAGGAGAAAAATTTAAAAACCCTCATTAATTTCATCCCACACCTCGTACATACGTGTTTTTACTTTTTCAACCTATCAATCGAAGCTCAGAATCCAATGATATGCTCCAAAAAAAGACAGTAGTAGTAAAGAAGAGGCCACTAATCAATCAAATAAAGTTGCAGACGAAGAACAAGCATTAATTTCAACCAATTTATTGGGCTGGTTTAGAAAAATGGTGGAAAAATATTTTTACGTAAGTCGAAATAAATATGTGAAGGAGATTATCTTATTTTGTAGAAAAATACTGTTAAGTATGTTTTTAGACTCCTGAAAAGCTTTGCCAAACGTAATCATTATAGGGTTTCAAAACAGTAATAATAATACGATATGATTGGAGGGTAATTAATTATCCAATCGATAAAGATACGTTGTAGTGAGACTAGCTAGTAGCCAAGAACAAGAGCATGAAGGCGATTTATATGGACCTCCACCACAGATACGGATGATGTATTTAGAATTGAAGAGAGAGGGGGTATAGTGAAGAAGAAGAAGAAGATGATGGTAAAGATGTAAAAATTAATTAAAAATAACTAATAATCAAGGAGAAAAGAAAGGAAAAAGACCTCACCATGAATACAGCTTTATGTTGCGGCAAAAATGTCCTGGCATTATATTGACACGGTCCGTAAAACTAGGCAATGCCATTTAATTTTGAGTTTCAATTCTCACTCACTCACTGCATCCTTCTCATCCACATTTGAACCTGTGAGTGGTTTAATGTGAGATTTTTCCTGAAATCTCTCCCTTTGTGGGCACACATCATAAATCCTCTTTTGTTTCTTTTCTTTAATACTGCTGCTACTACTTGATGATGTTCGATTTTTCAGAGAAGAGAGGAAAAGACAAGAGGGGAGAGGGCAAATGATGGAAATTTATGTATAGTGTGCAAGGTTTAAAAAACTGGATCAGGCATTGAACCGATCGATGCAGTGGGGTTAATGAATTAGATCAGGTCAGTCCGATGTCAAACTAACTATATTAAAATAATAACATTTAATTAACAAAATTAAAATACAATTTTAATAACCCTTATGTTTTAAAATATTTATCCTTATAAGTTATAATCCTTCAATCACTACAATCTTTCAGTCACATCCATTAAAAGATTCAGCAAAGAAAGATTAAACAAAAGAAGACCATGTATGCACTAAGCTTTTATTGCATTCTCAAATATAGAACTCCATTCATGAAGTGAATTGAGCAAGCAATGACAACAAATTGACTAACATTTCTTCTGTTAACTTTGCTTAACTAACTAGCAACTAAGACAAGATTCCAGCATGCCTAAAAAAAGGTCTTACCCGTCTTTCTACACATGCTTCAAAATTCCATTTAGTAGCTTTAACTTACCACCAAGTCATATATACATATTCAAACAATAAATACATTTTCACAAACACCTTGTGTGCAACCATATTCAAACAAATTCATCAAGCTGATATACTACACTTTTCAGCTTGTTTATACTCCCATTGTGGATATGATCGGGTTTGGATATGAATATATGATGGATACTAACATCCAATGGGAACAATAAGATTAAGGCTCGTTTTGCCATAATGTTATAAAACCATATTAATGTAAGTTGGGAAAAAAATTCATCTTACTTACTTATATCATAAATCACGTGGGAAAAGAATTAAAACTCTTACCCTTAATCTAAACAAGTCCTTGGAATATGGATAACTACTTTGGATGATACATAAAAGAGATATATTCGTGTAGATAGAGTACGTCATTATTACTTCCAACGGTAATTTTTTGGAGTGAATAATCCGAAGAGGTTTGCTTTGGTTATAAAATTAGTAATTAATTTATTGTATCTCTTAAATTTTAAGGAGTATTTTAGGAACTAAAACTATCACATTTTTTTACGAATATCTAACCTAGTTAATGTTTTAAGGTTTGTAAATTAGTATGGGTGAAAATGGTACACGCATATTCAAGCTTTGTATGATATGACTTTATAATAAAATAATTATATGTTGGAGTGAGGTCATCAAACTCATTATTTCTCTTTCCAAATGTAAAATGTACTGAAGAACGCAATGTATATGCACACAATTTTGTATTCTGTGTGAAAAAATAAAACTAGGACAATAACTGTTACATGTGATAAGGATATGATATATATTCAAAGGAAATGTTAGGTAATGATAAGCTTCACTTGAAGAATTCTCTTCTCTCATCTACCAAACGAAACAGTTGTATTTGTCCATTTGAGAAAAATGGCAATAAGAAAAGTGAGGTGTGTGTGTGTGAATAAAAGTTGTGTGTGATGTGGGGATTCATTCATTTGACTTTAGAGAGGGAGGGAAAAAGAAGTCAAGCCCAATCAATTGAATTCAACCAACAACATACACTGAAGGGAACAGGATTTGAATGGTTGGCAACCAGATGAATCTAACGAATGATTCACTTTTAAAAGTAAAGTTTCAAATTTCAACTATCACATTTAATTCATCTCTTTAGATTTTGGAAGCTTTGTTCGTACGTACCACTTACACACAAACACATGTTGAGCAATCCCGCCCGCTTCCCACACAATAATTCATTTATATTATTTGTAAGTTTTATTTTCTGTATAGGTACCTTTCTATAAGATCGGAGACAAGCTTATTCAAAATACTGTTGGGCATTAAATTAAAGTGGGAATCTCTTCCGATAAAAATTTGAGCTTCAGTTTGCTATGTTATGAAGAGATCGTCACATTTCATGAGAATCAACCCTCTTGGTTATATTATTTATAAAAGCACTTTTACCATGTTTCACCAAATGAAGAAAATATTACATGCCATTAACCCTGTCTTAAAATGTAATAACTTTTTTACTTTATCCTTATTTAACATGAATGAGTTAGTGAAAATTGAGAAGTTTAAGGACAATAAATTGGTACTAACATTGTATATTTATGTAATAAATTGAATAAAATGGCTTATGTTAAGGATATAAAAGGATATCATCTTTCTCTCTTACCTATAAATAAAATGAAAGGAGTATTTCCTCAAGAGTTGGCATGCTTGTTTAGGATGGCAGGTCCTCAATTAAGTTTGTTCTAAACATACGTATTGATTAAAAAAGATCAATATTTTAATTATTTTTGAATAAATACTAGATATCATTAATAAGGAAGTAACATTGCAATCTTAAGACTCACAGGGGTTCCTTATCCACCACCTCATCCAGTAAGGAGAGGGTGGTTTGTCATAAAAGCAAAAGTTTCCTAACAAATTTTAAGCCATTTTGGCTAACAAATCTGCTGTTATGTTTCTCTCTCTCGAAATATGTTGTAGCACAATATTCTAATTTCTGAAAATTACCATACGAGCCTCATCCACAATAATATCTTTAAATGGATCGTTGTTATTGCAGTCACGAGACAGGAGGTTAACAGCCTCAGTAAAATCCATAAGGATTTTGATATGATCGTAACCTCTGTTCAAGTATAACGGTAAAGCATCAATGCATGATTACAATAATTTCCACAATAGTTGGGGAAACTATTGTAAGCTTGCAAATGAAACTATATCCATCTAATGGTCATTTGCCCCTCGAATGACTCCACCGCAACCACTCTGTCTTGAGTTAAGGACTGAGCCATCAACTTCTAGCTTAAACTCATTAGGCCCTCCATTGATGTCCCCATGTAATTGAACACGTTGCCTTGTATAAAAATGACATCAAGACGAGAGTTTGGTTGCTAGCTGCATGCCCTGAAAAGTAGTCTGTGCATGGATTAGACCTATCAGGATGTTTTAACCAAAAACTTTCCTACACATGTTGACCCATATGTCTCAACAAGTGTAATCAAATAAAAAATTCTACTCATGTTTTTGTACGAAACTACAAACTCCCTGCCCCGCTTCTTTCTTAAGATTTCATTTGAGTCAGTCCACTCCTTGATGTGATTCCATTTTTAAATTAAACTATGAAAAGGAGACTCTTTCCAAATAAATTTCCTTTTTCTTGTTAAAACATATACATCTTATTATTGAAGGTAATCATATTCAAAGCACTGTTATCACTAAATATGGGCATAAAATAAAACTTCCTTTGATGGTATCAAAGTAATGTTTTTTTTTATTTTGAGATTAAAAGTAAGGAGAGAGGCCCAAATAGAGTAATGATCCAAAGTGAATAATGATTACGATTGGATTTAGGTTGGCAGGAAGAGATTATGGATGGGCCCATTATTTTTTTTAACAGAAAATCACTAATTCTTCAAGTCATCATTGTTAGTGGACCTATTCATTTAAGTGCTTAACCTTTACTTTTTGTGTGGGTCAAATTTTTTTGTGTCCGTAACCAACCCACATTTATTACCAAAATTTGGATTCACTCCTCAATTTGTGGTCCAACAACCCCCCACCTAATGCATTAGGCCCTTTTCTTTTTTCGACCTAAAGGATCTGAGTTTTTGTTCATTATCTGTTTAAATTAGGGAAAATGGCTGAAAGATCAGTCATTGAGCAATTTATTGTCAAAAAGATATAATCTTTCTTTAGTTATGTGCGACATTTTTTTAACTATATGCAAATATTTTCCAATTTTACATAACTGAAGATAGCTTGTACACAGTTGAACAGGTGGAATAAGATTTATACCTACGGAACACATGTTGCACAAGTGACCTTAAACAATATTTAAATATCTTTGGGCAATAAATTTTGCAAATGAGGGTATTTTTTTCAGCAATTTTTCGATAAAATTACATAGATCTTCCCTGGAAACAAAAGTTAAACCACACGGTTCTTTGATGGAGAAATAACAAATTAAGATGTGTTTTGTTCAATTTGTAAGTTTGCTAGTTGAAGGCAAAAGGGGTAAAATGGCAAATGGAAAGCAGCGTCGGAGTGCAGTAGTCAGTGCGGCTGTCACTTCCCCAGAGGTCGAGAGTTCGATCCTTGGGAGCCACGCTCGAGGGTAGAGGATACCCACCCTTGGTGCAAAGCACCTTAAAGGGGTGCGCCATGTGTATTCCTCGCTCCGGATTAGTCGGTTGCCCCGGGTTACCTGGTCTAGTATGGAAGAAGGCCAGGGACTTAAGAAAAGGCGCCGGATACCGAGGGGAATCGTGGGGGGCCGAAGGCCCATAATTGCCTTTGATTACCAAAAAAAAGCAGTGTAACCGGTTTTTAGAGGAGGAAGATATCTCCCAAGTGAAAGGTCATGAGTTCGATCTCACTGTTGTAACTTTATATCGTTAATACCTGTCCCTCCAAATAATGAAACGACAACAAACAAAAATGCATATCTAATTTTGGGTTCAAAATACAGAAAGTGTCTGCCAATTTTAGTGCTCAGTTTTTTTTTTCTTTTTGACGTTTTCTGTGCGCTTTCCATTTCCATGTTACCTTCACTCTCATCTCTCAGCCTCCATCCTCCTTCTTATTCCTTCCATTTTAATTTCTTGTTCCCATATTTTTAATATGTGACCTACTTTAACATGCTATTAAAGGAAAACTGATAATATCTTTGCTGTATAATATTTACAAACAGGTCCTAAATAAGGAGATAAATTATTTTCTCAATCTTGTTTACAAGTCAAACTTCTAAATTGAAAAAATTAGGACCGTCAATGGTTTAGTGGCGTGTAAGTGAAATGTTGTCAATTCAATCTCACTTGTAACTATAAATCTTTTAACTTCTGTCCTTTTGATTCAAAAAACACAACAAAAGAAAAGTTAGGACTTATAGGTAATTATATTTAAAAAGGAGATGGATTGAATTTTGGATTTTTTTTTATCTAAAGCACATGTATAATCTTATTGGAGACAATCCTATCTGAGGCACTTTCGGATATTAAATGTGTGTATCTCTCCTAATGAGGATTCGAATTTTAGTTCTTCATATTACGAGGGATTAACCCCTTGTACTATACCTAACCCGGTTGGTGAATTTTGGATTTATTGAAGGCTATTCCTGCTCCTAACAGACAATGACCCAAGTGGGTTGAAGGCTGAAATATTTGTGGCCATTTAGAGGAAATGGTTAAGTGGTTAGATGACTGTTATGTGAGGTGTGGACCCAAGTGGAGTGAAGGCCCAGATATTGGACTGTATATAACTTAGTGGTTCAGTACAGTCATGTGGGTTGGAGCCCACATTGGCACCTCTTTTGGAGCAAATGACTCTGCGCTGCGACTGAGAGCATATTTTATTATTTCTGTCTTTGGAATAAGGAAAATAAGGAAATCAAGCAGGCAAAAAAAAAAAAAAACAGATGTTCTGTATTGAACAGAGGGAGAAGTATCTCGTTTAGTATCTAACAACGTGTAAAATAGGAAGAGACGTGTTTAGAAAAAAAAAATCATAAGTATTGTTATGTAAGCGAAAATGATTCATAAACTTAATACACTCTTTTCACCAAAAAAAAATTTAATAAGCTGTTTTTTGGCAGAAAATTGGTATTTTGAGTAGATTGAATTCTAACTAATCTAGAGTCCACTTAGTCCTCCAACTAGGAACTCTTTGAAATTCGGAATATAAGAACTAGTTGATGGTTTATTTCAATCTTAAATGTAAGCCACAATCCTGTGTCTCCCAATTTTGTGATCTCTTTTTTCAAAAGGTCTCTATCTCATGCATTTGTTAATGTTGTTTTCATCAATGATAGTTTTCGGTGTAAATGATTTAAAAGTTATATTTCATGAAAACCAATACACATTTCTTACAGCTAACTAAGTTTTTTTTAATTTTCACGAATCAGTTATCTAACTTATACAAAGATGTGTTTAGATTGTATTTTGGAGAACAACTTTTGAAAAAGTTTTAAAAAATAGCTTCGAAAAACCAAGGTTTTAAATGTTGAAAGCTATACTGAATTTTAGCGGGGTGTTTGTCCACCCCGCTTTTTGAAACCATGGTTTGAATCAAAACAATGATTCCAGAAGTGTTTGCCAAACATATGCTAAGATCGGATGGGTGTATCTTTTTGCAAATTATTCAGTACATTCATCTTGATTCAAACTGGAGACATTATGGTGAGGTGGAATTTATTTCCGGCTGACCAACACCTGTTTGGTGCATAGACTTTTGTTTTTGTCTTTATGTTTTGTTTCTGCATAATATTGATATAACCACAGGACACCAAGCTTTCTTCAGCATTCGTGTGAACTATATGCTTCTATATACAAAAGAATCATGGAGCCAATGGTCTTAATAACTAACGTACGTCCTTTAAGATCCACAATGGTCTCCAGCTTACATATATCTGTGTACATGTAATGTACCAAAGTACGACATTATTGCTCCTTCACTCCAACAGGCAACAACTGAGAGGGATCAACAACTCAAAAAACTGTAATAAATTAAAGGGGATTCATATAAACATTCCTAAGTGTTGGTATTCCATCTTGTTCATGCTTGTGTGTGTGTGTGTGTGATTGGGCAGAGACAGAGACTCTTTAGTCTGTGTTTGACAATTCCGTTTGGAGAAAGTAGTTTACAGATTTCAAGGTATTTTGCGGATTTTAAGATGGTTCTACGGATTTTAAGATGGTTTTTATGAATTTCGAGATGGTTTTGTCTTGACTTGCATGTACCGTTGGGGAAACGGTGTTCCCAAACAAGTACTTAGATAGTTTGTGGCTCAAGAATTTTCAAATAAGCTAGTCCCAATGCAGAACATTCAGAAATTGTGAACTAATAGAGATTGAGTCTAGTGGAAGAGGTTCATCTCTGATAACGTACCGTACCAAAATGATATTTAAATTCCATAGATTCATCTCTGATAAAGTGTAAAAGTGTGTTTATGTTTGATCTAGATTGGAGAGAAAAAACACACTTATATAATTTTTGGATTTAGGAAAGAGCTTAGTTATCAACCATTGTTTGAAGAATGGTCTTGGTGCGCGCTTAGTTAAGATATATCGTTTTTGAAAGTGATTCTAAATTTCTAATCCTATATAATGTAAGAAAAGTTCCAAGGAAACCATAATATTATATCAATTGGGCATTTTTGCCACCTTGAAGACCATGGTTAGCACCAATCGTGACGTTAATATATTTCATATATAAATTAAATTTAAAAGTGAGAGCTAGTACGGTTCGACCACTTACCCTAACTTAAGTTAATTCTTTTCTATTTACTTGTTTGACATTACCTATGAATATATGAATCCCATTTATATATGGACCTTGTGAATTGGTCTGCCCTTTATGGGCTGCCCAAGGTCCACCTTATATATGATTCCAAACTGTGTAATTGAAATTAACTAGCTATTATATAATCAACGAATTTAGCGGAAATGATTAATTATCATAACATAAAAAATAATATTCGATTTTTGTTTGGTGAGATGCCTCTCATTTAATACTCAACAATATATCAAATATGATCACCTTTAATAAAATAAATGAATACAAGTGGTTTAACAAAACCAATCAACTGTGAAAGTTATGTGACTTTGCAATCCCATGTCCCTCTGCTAGGGTTTGCATCTCGCGGCGTCGAGTTGGTGCGTGATGGCGGTCGGGAGGTCGGCTTGTGCTCTATAGTCATCGCTGGTGGTGGTTTCTCTTCCCTCTGTTGGGGTTTTTTTCCCTCTTTGTTAGGGGTGTTGCTTGCAGTGGCGAGGTTTGTGCGAGGTGGCGGTGGAGACGCTGTTCTTTCCGTATCCTTGAGGGGATCTTCGATTTGCCTCTTTGTCGAGCTCTTGACTTGGTTCC
>JANTPZ010028444.1:0-11083 GCA_025593235.1 Vachellia pachyceras
CCGCCACCCCAATAGGCCGGCGCTCGTAATGTTTCATCGCCACTCCTTCAAGCTCGTCGAGTCGGACCAGGCCTCGGCCGGTGACTCCGTACAGCTCTCCCTTGATCTGATAACCCGACCCGGGAATGTGGATCAGGTAATGCACGCCATACAGCCCGCACACAAGAGGGTATTGCTCCATGGTGACGCAGCTTCCCCTGAAAACGGCGTCGTTCTTGCCGATCAAGTCCTCCATGAGAGAATGGTTCGGAAATCCCATCTTCAGAGTCCCGTAAGTAAATATCAGGCGCAGTTTACCGCCGCTACCCCCACCCTCCGGCTCACACATCTTTGCCTGTCAACGTAATGCGCCCGATTGGTCAACTTTATACCCCAGATAGATGGCTCATTTCTCAGTGGTATGGGCTGGGATTAGCCCATGAACTTGACCCAGAAACTTATCTTCTTTTCGAAACAAAATTCTGAGTGCAAAAATGAGATTAGCTAACTAAAAAGAAGTTTGATAATGAGATCTTCTGAGAGAATAGCTCGATACTCAAACAATATTCATGATCACGGTTTCAACATCTATTTCATGACCTTGAAATACACGAAAATTGGCAGAACAATTAGTTTCTTTTGCCACGAGATCAAATGTAATAGTCCAATTATGTATATGAAGTTTGTGAATTCGTTTGATCAGGCTATAACTTATTGACAATAATATTTCAATGGTCTTTTAATCTAGCAGCATCAAAACTTATCTGTAAGTGGGAAGACGCATATTCGATTTCATTTGTAATCTAAAGCCGTTATTGAGTCCCCTTCTTATTAAAAAAGAACACTTTTCCTCAAGATGATTGAGTTAAATCCCTATTATTGATGAATTGTAATGAATGAAAGTGGTGGTAAGATTGGAAGGTTGATGACGGCTCAGCGAAGGGTAACTGGGAATGGTTTGAATGGTCAAATCAAGATCAAGTTCGTGTGTGTGTTTTTTTTTTGGGGGGGGGGGGTAATGACGTGGCAGGGGAAGATATGAGCCTATCCATGAGACATGGAGGCCCTTTTCGTTACGCCTCTTCTACACACGAAGCCAGAGAATAAAGTCCCCACACCATCTTGTGTTGTGGCTATCCAAAAGTTTCCCACCATTTGAGTTTCTATGCTTCATCATGACTTGATTTTCTCATCATTTTTTTTCACTTCGTATCAAACCCTTTTGGAAAAAAGATTTACTTTGAGATATTGATTCCAGGATCCTTGCCTGGGTTTCTGTTGGAAAGTAATGAAGGTGGTTCCTTGGAGCATGTGAGATCACGTAGGCCTCCATGAGAGAGTGCTCTGCTCTCTGAGGGACGAGGAGTTCTTCTCTGGATCAGTCTATGAAGAAAATAACAACACATTCGTGTGGTTATGTCTGTCGGATACGTTGGACACGCTCACTGCCATCAGAAAAACTCACTTTACGCTTTAAAAAGAACAATAAACGAGAGAGAAATGTATAGTTACTGTTCCAAAAAAATCATAATAAGGTGACCGGATCACGTGTAGGAGAGGACAAGAAGCACATGAGGTGTTGGTGGTGTGGGGAAATGAAGAAGGGTTTGGTTAGAGAGTGCCCCAAAATTCAAAGGCCTATTATTTATTGTGTGTGTGAGTGTGTGGCTTTACTTATCTTGTTGGGTTCCTGGCTACGAAAGTTACAATTCAGTGGCCACAGTTTGGCAGGTTCATCCATCAGATGGTTTAGCAAAAGGTGTGCGACTGTGTGTGTACCAATCTTTTCCTTTTTGGGTCGGTGCATTGCACATTTTGCACTCTCCCTCACACTTCTATAATAATATCCCACATTCCGAATCTTCTGTCCATTCTCTTAGATTTTTTCTGTTCTCCACTTGTAAAAATAATTAATATCACTTCAAATAATAGGTATTGAGGATGTATATATCACATCCCGTTCATTAATACAAGAACGGTTTAATTTTTGAAGAAATTAAGAAAGTTAATTAAATAGATTGTAACGACAACAAAGCATTATCTACAATGTGGGGTCAACTGCATGAAACACACGGTGTTATTATGCTCTATCTTGGACTAGATTTTTAAATAGATTATTAACCAATAGTTCTTTCTCTATAGAGTATCTATAGTTATTATTTTTCTTCAAATTAATTTGCTTGATTTATAAACTAATATACAATCTAATGATATACATGAATAAACACTTTTATTAGGTAATATATGTAGCTATCTTGATCTTTAAGACTTATATTAAAGACTTGTGATGGTATTATGTATTAGTCCCGTTGGTAGTATGAGGAATGTTTGTTTTCGATGATGGCGCATCGAAACGATGGTAGTGTTGATGCATCGAACTTGGTCACTGTGTAACTCAATCGTGTTGATGGATATTGTACAATAAGGAAAACATATAATGTATAGGAGTAACTTTCTTCCATGCGTTGCTTTCTCTTTCTTTTTTTGCTTTATTTTAGAGATCCATGCATGCATGTGTGTGTGTCTCTTGGGTATAGATAGAATGCACTGTGTTGAAGATACAGAAACCAAAACCATCATGAGGAAGATTTCGATGACTTTGTTCTTTTTTATTCTGAACGAAAACGATTTTTCCTTTTTACACTTATTGGAACTCGAGACTTCGGAGAATGGGAGGTATAAAAATTAAATCATAACTTCTAACTATGTATAATATCTTTGTTCTTTAGTATAAGAACTGAATACAAAATTTAATCTTCAATTAATTCTAATATTAAAAACTAGATGCCATGGAATCATGTGTATGATGATCTTCCTCCAATATCTGTCGTAGGTTTCTCCGAATTGAAAGTCAACTACCTCACACAATTGCTGATGTTACATTTATCAACTTTATAATATGGAGCTAAGAAGCAAAGCAAGAAAATATTCATCAGACTTTTTATCATGCTGGGGAAGATATTAATCACCATGTTTATGTTGAGGAGGAAGCTTTCATACCAATCCCAAAGAGATGTGAGTGTTTGTTATCTGCTGATATGCACTTAATTCAAAACCAATATCATATGAAATGCCAAAAGCTACAAGAAAACAAACACGAATAACGCCAAGAGAAGTTTGATATACCACACACACACACACACGCAGTGATCAAACACAAAGGAGGCTCCATATGTATGTCTGCGTCATAAGTAAATATGCATTACGTGTATATATGCATGTTATGTATCCCCTTCTCTTAATTGAATCAGGACTCTTTCAGAAGAACAAAGAGAGAAATTAACTTAACAAAGAAACGGCAGAGATAAGGGAGGATGAAGATTGAAAGGTACTATTCTCTCCTGTGTCCATCTTTTTGTCCCCCTCCCCTCATAATAAATGAACTGTTCATTATGAATTCGCATTTATATTTATTTGTCCACTTGGTGTCTGCCTCTCCAATATATATCATCTCTCCCGTCACAATGAATCAAGCCCTTAGTGATTCAACCCCACATGAAGACTAAGAGCCTTATATACATATGGACCACGCGTCATCTGGTGTATCTATATATCTTTAAAGATCCAAATTCAAAGCAAAGACACGGGCTGGCTCCACAAAGAAAGTGAGCCAAAGAGAAATATATACTCTCTCTTACCCTTATCATATATAAGCCACTAGCTAAAAGAATTTTTTCATCCTAAATATAAGTTACCAGTTGGATTCATTAATTACTATTTTTCCATTTTATCCTTATCATTAATTAGGGTTTATTGTTTTTTAGTACATTTCTCAAAATCCACATCATCTAAAGAGGAGTAAGGTTGAAAAAAAATTATCAAGTTAGGGCAGATTTAATAACTCAATTACCATTCGTTGGTCCATGAAAATTGATAGCTGATTATGCTTTATAATAAGAACCAGTTAAGGAACAAAAGCTAAAGAATCTGGCCATGTCCAAAAATCAAATTGTTATTACTTGTTCAAGCATATACTCAAGTAGGGAAAGATGAATATATAATAGATTATAGATGGGTACGTGGGTTATGATTTGTTCCGTGTGCAATGCATTACGAGGCTTCAGTAATAATGTGACTTTAGCGACTTCTTTGAATTATGTGCATTATTCATAATTGACGTTTCATACATCTGGAGTGATCTGAGGTCAGCAAATGTCAGAACCCCAAGATTCTCTCCACACACATACTAAACCTAAATATATATATATATATATATAAACACTTCACCTTATGCTACTATATAGGCATGTACCCTAGCTTCTCTTATCTCCACATGATACATACAGAAAAGGCAACATTTTTACATGTTTTACGTTCCCATGGAGCATTCTGAGGAAACCTCAGTTGGAAAGCTATAGCTTTATGTTCATAGTAGTTTCATGCTTTTTTGATATCATTCGTTGATTTTTCACCTAGTATTAGTTATAAACAAGTTGAGGGAACAAAGGAGGAAGGCTAAAGCGTAGCTCATGTGCCTCCTATTATCCAATAATGTGTTCCTTTCCTTATAGTATTTGTTATGGTCGGAATTATATTATATATTATTGATGAAGTCGAAAGGTGGAAGCTTTCTCTATAATTTTTGCACCGGAAATGAAGATGAACTTCCTTTTCGAGCAGTTGCTTTCTTGCCTCTGCTTTCTTAAACAGTCCCTTGATGTCCACATAGTAGTCTTCCGTGTAAGTCAAGTGCTCACAGCCTTTCATAATTCTTAAAGTCATCCCCCGGGGGTTAACATATTAACATACACACACACACAGAGAGAGGCACCTGCCAACTTTAAAGCCATTAATATTTGAACATATGGACGTGTATAGATAAATATATCTATCCATTCATGATACCCTCAATTATTGAACATAGTATAGTATAGGAAGAGATTAATCAGAGAGCTAATCATCAAATGAGTAACATAAGTGTGTGGGTGTGTGTATGACATAGCCTTTTAATGATATATATATATATCTTGCTGAGCTATATGATCCAGAACCTCGTTACTTAAATTTCCCATGCTTGACTAATTATAAATCGTACAAGTACCTTTTTCATTAAAAAAAAGTGTGTTGTTAAACGTACAGATACTCATGTGGAGCTAGCTAGGGCACCCAATTAATAACATAAGAATGCATTGTCGCAGAGTGAGTAACACCTAAGATTCGAATCATCTGGGAGATCGATTCTCAAAATACGGTAGAAAAAGGTACGAGGGCATGAGAGGGTTGGGTAAAAACAGTTGGTACTCACAATACAATGCGAACCATCAGAATGTTGCATTGTTTAATTAGATATATGTATGTGTGCAGGTTCTTCTGTCTCTGATGTTGTGTCACACTTGTGTCCTCAATGTGCCATGTGATCACATTCTCCAATATGTAAGCCCCCCCAACCCTTACTTATTTTATAAGATATAGTTTGATATACTTCAATGTGGTCCCCTACAGTATGCAAATTTTTTTAACAAAGCATACCACGGTCTTTAATTTAAGTGCCACTTAGTTAATTTGGATATATATATATATATATATAAAGAGAGATATGGGAGAAGTGAGATAAATTAGTTGATTATAACAATGTGATTTATTTAGTCTCCAAAAAAATGCGTACTCATGTGTGTAGATTCCACTTCCTCCGATCTTTGATGTAAGCATAATTTAACTTTTTGAGAGATTGAGAAAGCTAAATAAATTACTTTAAATTTTATATATATTATATATGCTTATACGTATCATTAGATTATATATTAGTTTATAATTAAGATAAATTAGTTCGGAAAAAATGGAAATTATCAACTTATTTATCTTTTTTAATCTCTTCAAAAAAAAGTCAATTGGGACTTATTAAGGATGGAGATATTTATAAGTTAAGTAGATTAATTTAAAGAAAAAATGTTAAATATGGGGTATTATATCTTGAACTAAATCAAATTTCCTAATTAACTCATATATATATATATATATTAAGGACCAAAGCTAATGTTATTTATGATGCATCAACCATGCCTATTTTCTATAAGATAAATTGTGTCTGATATACTGATATATGTATATATATAGACAGAGAGATTATTTCAAATTGTATAGCCGAAAGCAAGAAGATCATCAAGATTCGGCGACGTGGGGTGTGTGTGTTTCCGTCTCAAATCCAATTGTTGATTACAAAATTGACTGACTGTGGTTTCTTGTGGATTTAAAAAATCCAAATTCGTTCAGGGAATCTGTCCCTTAAACACCAAGTAATCATCATTTGTGTTTCCAATATATTGTCTTAATCTCAATAATGATTTAATTTTAATTGTGTATAACATAAAAATAATAGCAATAATCAGCTCATTCTATATATATATATATAGTGACACACACATAGGTGACATAATTGAAACAATCACAGAGGGCATCAAGTATACATAAATCTTATAGCTAGCTAGTTATTTGCTCTGTTTGGTTAGTCCGTTTGGTCAATCAAAAGTCATTCCTGCGCTTACCGAGATAAAACTCCTCTCACATATTTACCTCGTAATCTGTGTCCGTTCTCTCAACGGGCTATCCAAACAGAGCCATTATTGATACAACTCGAACAATCCATGGATTTCAATTAAGAGGTTGTTTGGATGTCATTCCTGAAACTTAGGTTTTACTTCAAAATCTAGGTTTTGTTTAAGTATGCATATTTTTCAGAAAAACTGTTTTGGATACAAAACCTCGACTTGAATCGTAACTTTTGAAAAAGTTATTTTCTTATTAAATCACATCTCATCTCCTAATAAATTTTCTCTTTCATACTTTCTCTTACATCTTTCCTACCTACTTTTTACCTCGAACTCCGTAAAAACAAATAACTTTTCAAACACAATCTTTTAAAACCTAGGTTTTGCCTCAGAATCGTAAAAGCTATACCCCAAAATCTATTCTCAAAAACTTATGTTTTACCTCAGTAAAAATTATTCTGAAAAGGACTTCTAAATAAATCCTAAATTGCATGGTGACGACGCATCTAACTAAACTGGACACGAGACATTATTAGCCGATAAAATATCTTTGACTTCAAATGCTTGGAAGCTTTTAGGCCTCTTAGAATGATTACATAATTTTAAAATAATAAATAATATAAGTAATCATTTTGTGAATAGAGTGTGTTTGTGTGTGTTATAAAATGAATTTGTGTCCATTTTCTTTTGAAAAAAATAGTATAGATGCGTGACAGGAAAGGATAAGTGATACCCGTGATGAGATTACTTGCGTTAGTTGATTGACATGTTATTTGACGCCCATATATATATATATATATATTGGCGAAATCAATTAACAAAAATAAATAAATAAATAAATAAAACCATCAATCTCTTCATCACAAAATTCCAAATGCTTTAAGACCAAACTCGATCTCTTCATCTTTCAAATCTTTCACAAAAAAAAAAAAAAAAAACTCTTCCAACACAACTGTGCCGAGTCTTCTAATTAATTATCTTCACGTCAGTATTGAATTGAGAGCATCTAGTTGACAATTACTACTAAGTAATATTTTTTGAATAAATATATACAGGTGTTATAATTTAAGGTTAAGGCTCAAAAATGTTCACGGGTTTCTACTAAAAGTACACGCCCAACACATCATATATTTATTGAAAGTGTAAAAAATACCCTGGAAGATTCAAAACGAAATCAACCATCCCCAACATTATGAAATATAATTTAACACCATTACATATACACATGTAAAAGTAGCTTGAGCCACACTATAAAAGTAACAGTATTGTGTTATATTTAATAGTTGTAATATTTTTACTCTAATTTTAAATATTGATAGATATTTTTATAATAAAAAAGCATATGGTGTTAATGGATTTTTTGTAAACATCCATAGGTATTTTTATCACTTCACCCTATAACTTAATTTTAAATGAAGTCTATGCAATTTAATTTGTTTGAATCGAGTCCTTATTGTTTGATTTGATAATTTTAATTTATAAATTTCATGATATTTCATTTGTGTAAATGCATCCATAAAGTCCATGAAATTATATAAATTTGAATTAACAACTTATATATCCACTAAAAGATACATAGATTCTTATAACAAATCAAACTATTAAGTGCTTAATTTAAACAAACTAAATTTCAGGACTTGATTCAAAATTAAGGGAAACTAAAAGAGCCTATAAATTCCTTTTCCCCTTTTTTTCTCTACATTTTTCAGGCAGTTTAATAATTGGGTATAAAATGGGGGTATTTATATGAAGTTAATTGTCTGTTTACTCCAATACAAGCCCTCTATTATAGATATTGGCCAAAAAAAACCACTTAGGAAAAAAAAGATTTGAAGTAAACAAGGCACAAGATCTCTCCATATCAAAGTGCTTCAAGGTCAAATCAAGATTAGCATTATCACAATCTGAATCTAACTTCACTTAATATAAACTTACCGAGAAGTTAGGGGCTTCCGTATATCTCGTTTTCTCACTTTAAAGGGATTAATTATTTCGTTTTTTTTTAATCGAGAAAAGGCTTTGAAGAAAATTTTCTATTTAGTTTGTTTTTGGGTGAAATGAAAAAACAAAAACCTTTTAGGAATAAACCATGATTTAAAAAAAATTACTCAAATAATCATTAAAGTGAAATAAGTGATTTTTATAACAAAACGAATGTTTTTGCCTGGTGAAACCATTATTTTGAAGAAGAACTGACGAGGACCAAGGAAAAGGTATCGTTGGCTTGGTATATGGCCGTTTGGGAGCGCGGTAAAGAAGTACTTTTACGCAAGACGAGGTAAATATGTGAAGGAGATTATCTTGTTTTACAGGAAAACACTGTTGAACGTGCTTTTGGGGAGTAAATAAACTTTTCCAAACAAGCACATAATCCGATTTAGAAGAAACATTACTCTACATAATGGGCTGATTCTTCCGCCATCTGATGTAATTATAAGCTTTAAGAGCAATTATGAATTACACACTTTTATTTTTAAACAATTAATAGAAAGTTGTTAAAGGATATTGTTTTTTCACCAAAGAACATTTAAGGATTAATCACTTGCCAAACTTAATTTGGATGTTCTTAATTCATAAGATTAATGTACAAAGAGTATCAGTGATATAGATTCTTTTTGCTAGGGTTGGATTTCTTCTTTGGCACTTATCCTGAGATAAGAATGAGAACCAACCACCTGATTTCTATTTCATAGTTTCAAACAAGCCTTGCTTTGTTTGATCAATTGCATGCACTACTTCTCCACCGCAAGAGAAACACTACATATTTTATACAGAAAAAAAAAATCGCCCAATCCTTAAAATATCCCAATGGCAAGCTCTTAAGTGATTTCGAAAGGATTCACTTTTGTTATTATATCAAATTTCTCTTCTATAACAATTTATATTTTCCCTTCTCACTTATTCCACAATCTCATTTATAGCTTTCCATCATGTAAAATATTATCTTTACAACCCTTTAATATATCATTTGATTTCTTTAAAAAAAACCAAGATCTTTCTGATTTTTCTTCCTAATTATTTAGTGCACTAATTGGTAGATATATCAAAATTCAAATTTAGTGCTATAATAACGAATCCCCAAAAAAAAAACTGGAGGAGGAAGGACCACTGCGATTGAAATAAGAAAGCTTGAAGAAAGGAATTGAGATACTTTATATTTAAAGGAAAGTAAAAAACAAAAAAAAATCACTAAAATAAAGACTAATCAGAACACCAAAACCGATAGAAGACTATTTTCCCCATTCATCATATATTTGATTTCTCTTTAAGTACAAATTAGCTTAACTTTTTTGACCTGATACGAATTAGCTTAATTGACAAAGGAAGATATTAATATCATGCTTCTTAAGGCTTGTTTTATGCTATTTTTTAATCTAAGTTGCTATCAGTTTTATTCACCTGCTTAATTTCTAAACTTAGATTTTATAATAAAACCTAATTTAAAACATAAATTTTAAAAAGGTTATTTTCTGTTAAGTCACATTTCTCTCGTAATAAATTTTCTATTTCATCTTTTTCTTTTTTCTCTTTCATGTTTTCTACTCGATGTTTACTCCAAATTCCGTAAAAGCTATTCTCATTCCAAACATAATCACCTTTTCAAAATCTAGGTTTTATCTCAAAATTGATAAAAACTATTCTTTCAAAATCTATTCTCCAAAAATTAGATTTTACCTCCAACTCCGTAAAAGATATTCTCCACAGAGTTCCAAATGAGCCTTAATAATTGTTTTTAAGGGAGCGTTTGAACTTCTGAAATACACGTTCAACAGTATTTTTCTGTAATATGAGATAATCTCTTTTATATATTTACCAATATATTTACCTCAAATGTTCCCAACGGAACAATAAATCATTTGAAAGAGAGAGAGAGGAAATTGTTTGTGTACCAGACAAGATTAACAAAAAGAGAATGCATCCCAGGAACGAAATGGTCAAACTTTTAAAAATCTTCGTTCCTCTTTAAAAAAGAAATCCCCGTATTGTTTCACAGTTGATGGAAAGAAAAATCCAAAATATTGACGAATTAGGCTGAGCCCTCGGAATCATCCAGAAACAAGAATGGGAACCATCAAAGCAAAGAAATGAAGCGTTTCCAGGATTTTAATTCCACATAACACGTGGGCCAAAATTCAAATTCAAATTCAAAATATGGATCGCTTGCATGAATGGTAAGCTTTAGCTGGGTTGTTAAAGTGCTGGTGTAATACAACGAAAAGTTAGGTATTTGCTTGTTCTAACATAAAATTGATTAGTTATTGTTTCAAAATATTATAAGCCTGTATATGTTGCCACTATCTTATCTACGTAATCAAAAAAAAGGTTAAAGTATACTTTTAGTCCGCGTCAAATTCTACTTTAGTCCCTTAAATTTAAAAAGTGCACTTTTAGTCTTTCAAACTTAACGCCGTTAGTTTCTCTTAACGGAAATTGTTATCTCATCAAATTTAATTGATGACTGTGCAATAAAATGTTGACAAAGCATACTCACATTGTAATTTTAATTTAATAATATAATAAATTTGATATTTTAAATTGTGTAAAATAAAAAAAAGATTTAAAATAACAGCGTTAAATTTAATGAGTTGGCAATTTCCGTTAAAAGAAACTAACGGCGT
>JANTPZ010028446.1:0-12606 GCA_025593235.1 Vachellia pachyceras
CATACTTTCTATCCGTGGCCTCTAACTTGACTTTGGACTACTGGTTTGGCCATTTTTATCAAATGACCATACTGCCCTTGGTCTTTATACTTAATGACATTTATGTCCTTGGCTTATATTCTTAGAAATCTCAAAGCCTTAGGACTAATCTGATCAGGATCTCTTAATTCCACTGACATCTCATTTTTCTGTACTTTTATTTCTTGGCCTTATCTTATCTTATAACTTTCGATTTGGCCTCTCTGTCGACTTATAGAAAAGGTGGATATTACATATCCACTATGACTAAGTTTTAAATTGGGATTCCTTAAATCGTATTATTTTTTCCTAATTCAAATATTTTAACATAAAAAAGGACCATATATTTTCAACAAGATTAGTGTTTAAGGAATTAAACATTTAACTCTATTAAAATTGAATGAAAATATCCACTGTGACTCAGTTTTTAATTAGGATTCATAAATCGTGTTGTTTTTTTTCAAAATTCAAATATTTTCACATAAAAAGGGCACATATTTTTTCAACATGATTAGTGTTTAAGGAATTAAACATTTAACTCTTTTAGAATTGAATGGAAAAACATCCACTGTGACTCCTTTTTTAATTAGAATTCCTTAACTGGTGTTATTTTTTTAAAAAATTCAAATATTTTCACATAAAAAGGGCCCATATTTATTTCAAGAAGATCGGTGTTTAAGCAATTAAACATTTAACTCTATCAGAATTGAATGGAAACATCCACTGTGACTCAGTTTTTAATAAGGATGCCTTAAATCGTGTTTTTTTCAGTATTCAAATATTTTCACATAAAAACGGCCCATATTTTTTTTGAACTAATTAGTGTTTAAGGAATTAAGCATGTAACTCGTAGAATTGAATGGAAACATCCACTGTGAATCAGTTTTTAATTAGGATTCCTTAAACCGTGTTTTTTTCCAATATACAAATATTTTCACAAAAAAATGGGCCCATATTTTTTCAAAAAGATTAGTGTTGAAGGAATTAAACATTTAACTCTATGAGAATTGAATGGAAACTTCCACTGCAACTCAATTTTTAATTAGGATTCCTTAAATCCTGTTGTTTTTTCGAAATTCAAATATTTTCACACAAAAAAGGGCCCATATTTTTTCAACAAGATTAGTGTTTAAGGAATTAAACATTTAACTCTATTAGAATTGAATGGAAACATCCACCAACCGTGACTCAGTTTTTAATTAGTATTCCTTAAATCGTGTTGTTTTTTTTCATAATTCAAATATTTTCACATAAAGAAGGGCCAATATTTTTCCAACAAGATTAGTGTTTAAGGAATTAAACATTTAACTCTTTTAGAATTGAATCGAAATATCCACTGTGACTAAGTTTTTAATTAGGATTCCTTAAATCGTATTGTTTTTTCCTAATTCAAATATTTTGAAATAAAAAAGGCCCATATATTTTCAACAAAATTAGTGTTTAAGGAATTAAACATTTAACTCTATTATACATCCACCAACCGTGACTCAGTTTTTAATTAGTATTCCTTAAATCGTGTTATTTTTTTCATAATTCAAATATTTTCACATAAAGAAGGGCCAATATTTTTCCAACAAGATTAGTGTTTAAGGAATTAAACATTTAACTCTATTAGAATTGAATGGAAATATCCACTGTGACTAACTTTTTAATTAGGATTCCTTAAATCGTATTGTTTTTTCCTAATTCAAATATTTTGACATAAAAAAGGACCATATATTTTCAACAAGATCAATGTTTAAGGAATTAAACATTTAACTCTATTAAAATTGAATGAAAACATCCATTGTGACTCAGTATTTAATTAGGATTCATAAATCGTGTTTTTTTCAAAATTCAAATATTTTCACATAAAAAGGGCCCATATTTTTTCAACATGATTAGTGTTTAAGGAATTAAACATTTAACTCTTTTAGAATTGAATGAAAAACTTCCACTGTGACTCATTTTTAATTAGAATTCCTCAAATCGTGTTGTTTATTTTTTAAATTCAAATATTTTCAAATAAAAAGGACCCATAATTATTTCAGGAAGATTAGTGTTTAAGGAATTAAACATTTAACTCTATCACAATTAAATCGAAACATCCACCGATCGTGACTCAGTTTTTAATTAGGATTCCTAAAATCGTGTTGTTTTTTTCGTAATTAAATATTTTCAAAAAAAAGAGCCCATATTTATTTCAAGAAGATTCGTGTTTAAGGAATTAAACATTTAACTCTATTTGAATTGAATGGAAACATTCACCGACCGTGACTCAGTTTTTAATTAGGATTCCTTAAATAGTGTTGTTTTATTCATAATTCAAATATTTTCATAGAAAAAAGGGCCCATATTTTTCCAACAAGATTAGTGTTTAAGGAATTAAACATTTAACTCTATTAGAATTGAATGGAAACTGCCACTGTGACTAAGTTTTCAATTAGGATTCCTTAAAACGTGTTGTTCTTTCAAGATTCAAATATTTTGACATAAAAAAGGCCCATATATTTTCAAAAAGATTAGTGTTTAAGGAATTAAACATTTAACTCTTTTAAAATTGAATGAAAACAGCCACTGTGACTCCGTTTTTAATTAGGATACATAAATCGTGTTGTTTTTTTCCAAAATTCAAATATTTTCACATAAAAAGGGCTCATATTTTTTCAACAAGATTAGTATTTAAGGAATTAAACATTTAACCCTATTAAAATTGAATGAAAAAATCCACTGTGACTCAGTTTTTAATTAGGATTCATAAATCGTGTTGTTTTTTAAAATTCAAATATTTTCACATAAAAAGGGCCCATATTTATTTCAAGAAGTTTAGTGTTTAAGGAATTAAAGAATTAACTCTATCAGAATTGAAAGGAAACATCCACTGTGACTCAGTTTTTAATTAGGATTCCTTAAATCGAGTTTTTTTTAAAATTCAAATATTTTCACGCAAAAAAGAGCCCATATTTTTTCCAACAAGATTAGTGTAGAAGGAATTAAACATTTAACTCTATGAGAATTGAATGGAAACACCCACTATGACTAAGTTTTAAATTAGGATTCCTTAAATCGTGTTTTTTTCATAATTCAAAAATTTAGACCTAAAAAAGGCCCATATATTTTCAAAAAAATTAGTGTTTAAGGAATTAAACATTTAACTCTATTAAAATTTAATGAAAATGAATACTGTGACTCAGTTTTCAATTAGGATTCATTAATCGTGTTGTTTTTTTTATATTCAAATATTTTCACAGAAAAAGGGCCCATATTTTTTCCAACAAGATTAGTGTTTAAGGAATTAAACATTTAACTCTATGAGAATTGAATGGAAACATCCACTGTCACTAAATTTTTAATTAGGATTCCTTAAATCGTGTTTTTATCATAATTCAAAATTTTCAACCTACAAAATGCCCATATATTTTTAAAAAGATTAGTGTTTAAAGAATTAACCATTTAACTCTATTAAAATTTAATGAAAACATCCACTGTGACTCAATTTTTAATAAGGATTCATAAATCGTGTTGTTTTTTTCAAAATTCAAATATTTTCACATAAATACGGCCCATATTTTTTCAAAAAGATTATAGTTTAAGGAATTAAACATTTAACCCTATTACAATTGAATTGAAAACATCCACTGTAACTCATTTTTAATTAGAATTCCTTAGCTGGTGTTGTTTTTTTTAAATTCAAATATTTTTTCATAAAAAGGGCCCATATTTATTTCAACAAGATTAGTGTTTAAGGAATTAAACATTTAACTCCATTAGAATTGAATGGAAACATCCACTGTGACTCAGTTTTTAATTACGATTCCTTAAATCTTGTTGTTTTTTCATAATTCAAATATTTTGTCATAAAAAAAGCCCATATTTTTTCAAGAAGATTAGTGTTGAAGGAATTAAACATTTAACCCTATTATAATTTAATGAAAACATCCACTGTGACTCAGTTTTTAATTCGGATTCATAAATCGTGTTGTTTTTTTTTCAAAATTCAAATATTTTCACATAAATGAGGCCCATATTTTGTCAAAAAGATTAGTTTTTAAGGAATTAAACATTTAACTCTATTCGAATTGAATGGAAAAACTTCCACTGTGACTCATTTTTTAATTAGCACTCCTTAAATTGTGTTTTTTTTTAAATTCAAATATTTTCACATAAAAGGGCCCATATTTATTTCAAGAAGATGAGTGTTTAAGGAATTAAACATTTAACTCTATCAGAATTGAATGGAACCATCCACTGTGACTCAGCTTTTAATTATGATTCCTTAAATCGTGTTTTTTTCAAAATTCAAATATTTTCACGCAAGAAAGGGCCCAATTTTTTTCAACAAGATCAGTGTTTAAGGAATTAAACATTTAACTCTATTAAAATTAAATGAAACCATCCACTGTGACTCAGTTTTCAATTAGGATTCATTAATCGTGTTGTTTTTTCAAAATTCAAATATTTTCACATAAATAAAGAGCATATTTTTTCGAAAAGATTAGAGTTTAAGGAATTAAAGATTTAACCCTATTAGAATTGAACGGAAAAACTTTCACTGTGACTTATTTTTTAATTAGAATTCCTTTACTGGTGTTGTTTTTTCTAAATTTAAATATTTTCTCATAAAAAGGGCCCGTATTTATTTCAAGAAGATTAGTGTTTAAGGAATTAAACATTTAACTCTATTAGAATTGAATGGAAACATCCACTGTGACTAAGTTTTTAATTCGGATTCATAAATCGTGTTGTTTTTTTTTTCAAAATTCAAATATTTTCACAAAAATAAGGCCCATATTTTTTCCAAAAAGATTAGTGTTTAAGGAATTAAACATTTAACTCTATTAGAATTGAATGGAAAAACTTCCACCGTAACTCATTTTTTAATTAGCATTCCTTAAATCGTGTTGTTTTTTTTTAAATTCAAATATTTTCACATAAAAAGGGCCCATATTTATTTCAAAAAGATTAGTGTTTAAGGAATTAAACATTTAACCCTATCAGAATTGAATGGAAGCATCCACTGTGACTCAGCTTTTAATTAGGATTCCTTAAATCGTGTTGTTTTTTTTCAAAATTCAAATATTTTCACGCAAAAAATGGCCCAATTTTTTCAGCAAGATCAGTGTCTAGGGAATTAAACATTTAACTCTATTAAAATTTACTGAAACCATCCACTGTGACACAGTTTTTAATTAGGATTCATAAATCGTGTGGTTTTTTTTTTCAAAATTCGAATATTTTCAAATAAATAAGGCCCATATTTCTTAAAAAGATTAGAGTTTAAGGAAGTAAACATTTAACTCTATTAGAATTGAACGGAAACATCGACCGTTACTCAGTTTTTAATTAAGATTCCTTAATTAGGGTTTTTTTTCAAAATTCAAATATTTTCACATAAAAAAGGGCCAATATTTATTTCAAAAAGTTTAGTGTTTAAGGAATTAAACAGTTAACTCTATTAGAATTGAATGGAAACATCCACTGTGACTAAGCTTTTAATTAGGATTCCTTAAATCGTGTTGTTTTTTCATAATTCAAATATTTTCACATAAAAAGGGCCCATATTTATTTCATGAAGATTAGTGTTTAAGGAATTAAACATTTAACCCTATCAGAATTGAATGGAAGCATCCACTGTGACCCAGCTTTTAATTAGGATTCCTTAAATCGTGTTGTTTTTTTCAAAATTCAAATATTTTCACGCAAAAAAGGGCCCAATTTTTTTTCAACAAGATCAGTGTTTAAGGAATTAAACATTTAACTCTATTAAAATTTAATGAAACCATCCACTGTGACTCAGTTTTTAATTAGGATTCATAAATCGTGTGGTTTTTTTTCAAAATTCGAATATTTTCAAATAAATAAAGCCCATATTTTTTAAAAAGATTAGAGTTTAAGGAATTAAACATTTAACTCTATTAGAATTGAACGGAAACATCGACCGTTACTCAGTTTTTAATTAAGATTCTTTAATTCGGGTTTTTTTTCAAAATTCAAATATTTTCACATAAAAAAGGGCCAATATTTATTTCAAAAAAGTTTAGTGTTTAAGGAGTTAAACAGTTATCTCTATTAGAATTGAATGGAAACATCCACTGTGACTCAGTTTTTAATTAGGATTCCTTAAAAATTTGTTTTTTTTCATAATTCAAATATTTTCACATAAAAAATGGCCCATATTTATTTCAAGAAGATTAGTGTTTAAGATTTAAACATTTAACTATATTAGATTTGAAGGGAAATATCAACTGTGACTGAGTTTTTAATTATCATTTCTTAAATGATCTTTTAGTTTTTTAAATTCAAATATTTTCACATAAAAAGGGCCAATATTTATTTCAAAAAGTTTAGTGTTTAAGGAATTAAACATTTAACTCTATTAGAATTGAACGGAAACATCCACTATGACTCAATTTTTAATTAAAATTCCTTAAATCGTGTTTTTTTCATAATTTAAATATTTTCAAATAAAAAGGGCCCATATTTATTTTAAGAAGATTAGTGTTTAAGGAATTAAACATTTAACTCTATTAGAATTGAACAGAAACATCGACCGTGACTCAGTTTTTAATTACGATTCTTTAATTCGTGTTTTTTTTCAAAATTCAAATATTTTCACTTAAAAATGGCCAATATTAATTTCAAATAGTTTAGTGTTTAAGGAATTAAACATTTAACTCTATTAGAATTGAAAGGAAAAACATCCACCGTGACTCATTTTTTTAATTAGAATTCCATAAATTGTGTTGTTTTTTTTACATTCACATATTTTCACATAAAAAGGGCCCATATTTATTTCAATAAGATTAGTGTTTAAGGAATTAAACATTTAACTCTATCAGAATTGAATGGAAACATCCACTGTGACTCAGCTTTTAATTAGGATTCCTTAAATAGTATTTTTTTTCAGATTCAAATATTTTCACTCAAAAAAGGGCCCATATTTTTTTCAACAAAATTAGTGTTTAAGGAATTAAACATTTAACTCTATTAGAATTGAATTGAAAAATCCACAGTGACTCAGTTTTCAATTCGGATTTATTAATCGTGTTGTGTTTTTTTAAAATTCAAATATTTTCACATAAAAAAGGGCTAATATTTATTTTAAAAAGTTTAGTGTTTAAGGAATTAAAAATTTAACTCTTTTAGAATTGAATGGAAACATGGTCCTTGACTCAGTTTTTAATTAAGATTCCTTAATTCATGTTTTTTCAAAAATCAAAAATTTTCACATAAAAAAGGGCCAATATTTATTTCAAGAAGATTAGTGTTTAAGGATTTAAACATTTAACTCTATTAGAATTGAATGGAAACATCCACTGTGACTGAGTTTTTAATTATAATTTCTTAAATCCTGTTTTAGTTTTTTAAATTCAAATGTTTTCACATAAAAGGGGCCCATATTTATTTCATGAAGATTAGTGTTTAAGGAATTAAACGTTTAACTCTATTAGAATTGAATGGAAACATCCACTGTGTCTCAGTTTTTAATTAAATTTCTTAAATCAAGTTGTAGTTTTTTAAATTCAAATGTTTTCACAAAGAAAGGGCCCATATTTATTTCAAGAAGATTAGTGTTTAAGCAATTAAACATTTAACTCTATCAGAATTGAATGGAAACATCCACTGTGACTCAGTTTTTAATAAGGATTCCTTAAATCGTGTTTATTTCAATATTCAAATATTTTCACACAAAAAGGGCCCATATTTTTTTTTTTGAACTACTTAGTGTTTAAGGAATTAAGCATGTAATTCTCGTAGAATTGAATGGAACCATCCAATGTGAATCAATTTTTAATTAGGATTCCTTAAATCGTGTTTTTTTCCAATATAAAAATATTTTCAAAAAAATGGGCCCATATTTTTTCAAAAAGATTAGCGTTTAAGGAATTAAAAATTTAACTCTATTAGAATTGATTGGAAACTTCCACTGCAACTCAATTTCTAATTAGGATTCCTTAAATCCTGTTCTTTTTTGAAAATCAAATATTTTCACACAAAAAAGAGCCCATATTTTTTCAACAAGATTAGTGTTTAAGGAATTAAGCATTTAACTCTATTAGAATTGAATGGAAATATCCACTGTGACTAAGTTTTTAATTAGGATTCCTTAAATCATGTTGTTTTTTCCTAATTCAAATATTTTGACATAAAAACGGCCCATATATTTTCAACAAGATTAGTGTTTAAGGAATTAAACATTTAACTCTATTAAAATTGAATGGAAAAATTTCCACTGTGACTCAGTTTTTAATTAGGATTCCTTAAATCGTGTTGTTTTTTTCTTAATTCAAATATTTTCACATAAAAAGGGCCCATATTTTTCCAACAAGATTAGTGTTTAAGGAATTAAACATTTAACTCTATTAGAATTGAATGGAAACTTCCACTGTGACTAAATTTTTAATTAGAATTCCTTAAATCGTGTTGTTTTTTTCATAATTCAAATATTTTCACATAAACAAGGGCCAATATTTTTCCAACAAGATTAGTGTTTAAGGAATTAAACATTTAACTATTTTATAATTGAATAAAAACAGCCACTGCGACTCAATTTTTAATTCGGATTCATAAATCGTGTTGTTTTTTTCAAAATTCAAGTATTTTCACATAAAAAGGGCCCATATTTTTTCAACAAGATTGGTGTTTAAGGAATTATACATTTAACTCTATTAAAATTGAATGAAAACATCCACTGTGACTCAGTTTTTAATTAGGATTCATAAATCGTGTTGTTTTTTTCAAAATTCAAATATTTTCACATAAAAATGGCCAACATTTATTTCAAAAAGTTTAGGGATTAAGGAATTAAACATATAACTCTATTAAAATTGAATAGAAAAACATCCATTGTGACTCATTTTTTAATTAGAATTCCTTAGCTGGTGTTGTTTTTTTTAAATAAAAAATTTTTTCTCATAAAAGGGCCCATATTTATTTCAACAAGATTAGTGTTTAAGGAATTAAACATTTAACTCTATTAGAATTGAATGGAAATATCTACTGTGACTAAGTTTTTAATTAGGATTCCTTAAATCGTATTGTTTTTTCCTAATTCAAATATTTTGACATAAAAAGGCCCATATATTTTCAAAAAGATCAGTGTTTAAGGAATTAAACTTTTAACCCTATTATAATTCAATGAAAACATCCACTGTGACTCAGTTTTTAATTCGGATTCATAAATCGTGTTGTTTTTTTCAAAATTCAAATATTTTCACATAAATAAGGCCCATATTTTTTCAAAATGATTAGTGTTTAAGAAATTAAACATTTAACTCTATTAGAATTTAATGGAAAAACTTCCACTGTGACTCATTTTTTAATTAGCATTCCTTAAATCGTGTTGTTTTTTTTAAATTCAAATATTTTCACATAAAAAGGGCCCATATTTATTTCAAGATCATTAGTGTTTAAGGAATTAAACATTTAAATCTATCAGAATTGAATGAAAACATCGACTGTGACCCAGCTTTTAATTAGGATTCCTTAAATCGTGTTTTTTTCAAAATTCAAATATTTTCACGCAAAAAAGGGCCCAATTTTTTTCAACAAGATCAGTGTTTAAGGAATTAAACATTTAACTCTATTAAAATTTAATAAAACCATCCACTGTGACGCAGTTTTCAATTAGGATTCATTAATCGTGTTGTTTTTTTTTTCAAAATTCAAATATTTTCACATAAATAAGGAGCATATTTTTTCAAAAAGATTAGAGTCTAAGGAATTAAAAATTTAACCCTATTAGAATTGAATGGAAAAATTCCACTGTGACCCATTTTTTTATTAGAATTCCTTTGCTGGTGTTGTTTTTTTTAAATTCAAATATTTTCCCATAAAAAGGGCCCGTATGTATTTTAAGAAGATTAGTGTTTAAGGAATTAAACATTTAAATCTATCAGAATTGAATGAAAACATCCACTGTGACTCAGCTTTTAATTAGGATTCCTTAAATCGTGTTGTTTTTTTCAAAATTCAAATATTTTCACGCAAAAAAGGGCCCAATTTTTTTTCAACAAGATCAGTGTTTAAGGAATTAAACATTTAACTCTATTAAAATTTAATGAAACCATCCACTGTGACTCAGTTTTTAATTAGGATTCATAAATCGTGTGGTTTTTTTTCAAAATTCGAATATTTTCAAATAAATAAGGCCCATATTTTTTAAAAAGGTTAGAGTTTAAGGAAGTAAACATTTAACTCTATTAGAATTGAACGGAAACATCGACCGTTACTCAGTTTTTAATTAAGATTCCTTAATTCGGGTTTTTTTTCAAAATTCAAATATTTTCACATAAAAAAGGGCCAATATTTATTTCAAAAAGTTTAGTGTTTAAGAAATTAAACAGTTAACTCTATTAGAATTGAATGGAAACATCCACTGTGACTAAGTTTTTAATTAGGATTACTTAAATCGTATTTTTTTCATAATTCAAATATTTTGACATGAAAAAGGCCCATATATTTTCAAAAAGATTAGTGTTTAAGGAATTAAACATTTAACTCTATTAAAATTTAATGAAAACATCCACTGTGACTCAGTTTTTAATTATGATTCATAAATCATGTGGTTTTTTTATCAAAATTGAAATATTTTCAAATAAATAAGGCCCATATTTTTTCAAAAATATTAGAGTTTAAGGAATTAAACATTTAACTCTATTCGAATTGAATGGAAAAACTTCCACGGTGACTCATTTTTTAATTAGAATTCCTTAAATCGTGTTGTTTTTTTTTTACATTCAAATATTTTCAAATAAAAAGGGCCCATATTTATTTCAAGAAGATTAATGTTTAAGGAATTAAACAATTAACTCTATTAGAATTGAAGGGAAACATCCACTGTGACCCAGTTTTTAATTAGGATTCCTTAAATCGTGTTGTTTTCTCATAATTCAAATATTTTCACATAAAAAAGGGCCCATATTTATTTCAAGAAGATTAGTGTTTAAGATTTAAACATTTAACCATATTAGAATTGAATGGAAACATCAACTGTGACTTAGTTTTTAATACCTTAAATCCTGTTATTTTTTCAAAATTCAAATATTTTGAAAAAGTTTAGCTTTTAAGGAATTAAACATTTAACTTAATTAGAATCGAATGGAAAGATCGACTCGGACTAAGTTTTTAATTAAGATTCCTTAATTCCTGTATTTTTCAAAATTCAAATATTTTCACAAAAAAGGGCCCTTTTGTCAAAAAGATTAGTGTTTAAGGAATTAAATATTTAACTCAATTAGAATTTAATGGAAACTTCCACTGTGACTCAATTTTTAATGAGGATTCCTTGAATCCTGTTGTTTTTTCAAAATTCAAATATTTTGACATAAAAAGAGCCAATATTTATTTCAAAAAGTTTAGTTTTTAAGGAATTAAACATTTAACTCAATTAGAATTGAATGGAAAGATCGACTGTGACTCATTTTTTAATTAAGATTCCTTAATTCGTGTTTTTTTTCAAAATTCAAAAATTTTCACATAAAAAAGGGCCCATATTTTTTAAACAATATTAGTGTTTAAGGAATTAAACATTTAACTCTATTAGAATTGAATGGAAACTTCCAATGTGACTCAATTTTTAATTAGGATTCCTTAAATCCTGTTGTTTTTTCAAAATTAATATATTTTCACATAAAAAAGGGCCAATATTTATTTCAAAAAGTTTAGTGTTTAACGAATTAAGCATTTAACTCTATTAGATTGAATGGAATGATCGACTGCGACTGAGTTTTTAATTAAGATTCCTTAATTCCTTTTTTTTACAATTCAAATATTTTCAAAAAAAAGGGCCCATATTTTTTAAAGAAGATTATTGTTTAAGGAATTAAATATTTAACTCTATTAGAATTGAATGGAAACATCGACTGCGACTCAGTTTTTAATTAAAATTACCTAATTCGTGTTTTTTCAAAATTCAAATATTTTCACACAAAAAAGGGCCCATATTTTTTCTAGTAGATTTGTGTTTGAGGAATTAAACATTTAACTCTATTAGAACTAAATGGAAACATCCATTGGGACTTAATTTTTAATTAGCATTCATTAAATCGTGCAGTTATTTTTTCAAAATTCAAATATTTTCACATAAAAAGGCCCGTATTTTTTCAACAAGATTATTGTTTAAGGAATTAAACATTTAACTCTATAACAATTGAGTGGAAACATCCACTTTGACTCAGTTTTCAATTAAGATTCCTTAATTCATGTTTTTTTCAAAATTCAAATGTTTTGACATAAAAAAGTGGCCCTTATTTTTTAAACAAGATTAGTTTGTAAGGAATTAAACATTTCACTCTATTAGAATTGAATGGAAACATCCACTTTGACACAGTTTTTAATTAGGATTTCTTTATTCGTGTTTTTTTTCAAAATCCAAATATTTTCAAATAAAAAAGGGCCCATATTTTTTAAACAAGATTATTGTTTAAGGAATTAAACATTTAACTCTATTAGAATTGAGCGGAAACATCCACTTTGACTAAGTTTTTAATTAAGATTCCTTAATTCGTGTTTTTTTTCAAAATTCAAATATTTTCACATAAAAAAGGGTCCATATTTTTTAAACAAGATTAGTGTTTAAGGAATTAAACATTTAACTCTATTTGAATT
>JANTPZ010028448.1:0-13556 GCA_025593235.1 Vachellia pachyceras
TTTCTCTTTCTTACTTTCCTCTTTCATACCCACTTTTTCTTACTTTTTTACCTTGAAATCTGTAAAAGCTATAACTTCCCAAACATAAATCACATTTCAAAACCTAGGTTTTACCTCGGAATCTGTGAAACCTAGGTTTCAAACCTAGCATCCAAACCAGCCCTAAATCGTGTTAGGGTTAGGTGAGCATTTGAAGATTCCTTAGTTTCACATTATGCCACATAAAGACAAGTATTAACACACACACACCCCCCCTCTCTTTCAATGACCTAATACTGTGAAACATCCACACAAGGTTGTAATCATTAGATGGTCCAATTAAATTGTTTGTTCACTTGAAAAATATTGAAAATTAATTAACTTACTAGTTTGCATGGTTCACAAGTTTAATTTATTAATCGTTCAATGGAATGAGAGGTCCATGGATGCATATTACAAATTTATAATTAAGTTGAAGGAACAATACTTCCCAGCTTTCTGATCCAACCTTTTACACAAATGAACAGCTTTTAACTTACACAGATAAACAATTAATATACAATTGTAACAAAGATATCCATGTAGTTGCAGTATTAACGTTTGTGAGAAGCCATCAGTAAATTTTTATAAAAGCAGGAGTGTGTGTAAAGCTGAACTGAAGCTCCATAACTTTCAAAAGTTATTAAATTTTGAGTCATTTCGTAAAGTTAAAGCTGATTGAAACACCAATTATAACATCCATTTAACAACTAAGGTTTAATTATTCACGGAAGTTGTAAATAAATCAAGGGTTAATTAATTAGCCAACTTTTAGATGCATCTTCAGATTAATACACATTAATAATCCATTAGTTAAGTCACATACTTAAAACAAAAAAAAACCCTTAAATGAAGCCTTAAAATACATATGAAAATATTGAATCACCCATAAAATTACCCGTGTTTCAGAATTTCAAGTCTATATAATTATTTGACAAACTATGAAAATAATGAGGAACTGGATGATTAACTGTGTTTCCTTGTATGTGTGTATGTTTGGAGTCAAGTTAGGATTACCCAAAAAAAAAAGATTTATATAAGGAGAAAAGACCCAATGCCTTGAGATTTTGAGTAAAAATATGATATGACATTCAGCTAAATTTATATGCAGGGGAAATGGGTAAAAATAATCCAAATTTTTTTACGAATAGGCACTGGGTACACAAAAGTTATTGAGGGGTTATTTTAAACCTGGAAGTTTTAAAATGGAACATTTTCGTCTCTACTATTAAAAAAGTTTGACTTTGATCGTCACACTCTCAATAGATAAGTTGGTCAACTTTGACAGTCAATGTTAACATTTTTAACGTTAAAGTGAAAATACTCCATTTTGAAATTTCCACGTCTAAAATGGTCCTCAATAACTTATACGTACCTAATGTCTATTTGCAAAAATTTCTGGTTATTTTACCCATTTACCCTTATATATATATATCTTCTAAAATTCTAATGAAATATAGAGGAGCCTCAACTCTCTGCTCTTGTATTTAAATATGAGGAGAAAAATAATCAAAATACGTAAATACATATTCAATATATTAAAATGCCCGATTTATTATCCTGAAATCTCTGCGGGGTAATCTGGAGTTAAATTGCGAAAGCAAATTTCCGACATGCCCTTCATTTGAGATGAAAAGGGACAAAAAAAAAGCCGAAATGACAACAGTTTATAAAGTATCACTTATCAAATAACAACAATAACCATCAATGCCTCATAGATGAGGTGGAAGATCATGGGTTTATATTATTTGTAACCTCATATCATTAGTTTCCGTTCCTCTTATTAAAGCAAACACAATAACAATTAAAATAGTGGCAACTATCTAATTTCAAAAAAATATTTTGCTGTGCATATCTACTACTAGAAAAATGTCATTTAACAATGAAAAAATCCATCACTAAATGTCTATTTTTCATCAGAAAATTTTCATTTAGAGATGAAAAATATTAACGACCCTCGTTTTAGCGATAAAAAGTAGCTATTTAGTGACGGATTTTCCTTCGCTTAATGGCATTTTTCTGATAGTGATCAATAAGAACAACAATTTAACAAGTAACAAATTTTACTTATCAAATAACAATAATTAAGGCACTGACAAATAATTTTACTGAAAAAAATTATGACATTGCATAAAAAGAAAATTTAGTTTCAACCGCTAAGAACTTAATAGCAATTAAGCCGTTTTAAAAGACTATTTTAGGATTATCATATTTTGGTGATATTTACATGTCATTTTCCATTAAATATAGATATGTTTTGAATTGTGTGAAGCTTGGGATGAAGTGTTCAAGAAAGATAGTGTTATCCCTCTAGAGAGAAGTGAATGAAAATGTAAGAGAGAGAGAGAGATGGTGATATATAATATAGTGGAACAACTTTAAGAGGATGCTTATCTTAATCAAGTCTATTTTATATTAAACAAATAGAACCCACTGTGGGAGAGAATTCAAGCAAAACAATTAATTCACCATCTAGTAAAGTTAATCTAAAGAGTAAGGACCACGATTACAAAGTAAAGGAGAAGATATTAACTTATTATAAGCAATCAATCAATTAATTTAATTAATTAAAGGGCACATGTGAAGACCACACTGTTTGCTTCGAAACAAGATAGCACGATGGTGCATGTTCAGTTGTGTGAGTGCCAACTTTTTCACTGAAAGTTAATTGTTCACACTACAACTCGCCTCTTGTTCTCCATGGAAAGCCAATCCAAAGCTTTCAGATTTTAATCTTAATAAATTCTAAAACCTCTTTCACCTTCCCATTTTTTTATGCCCTAATTGGCCGACCAAACTGAGGCTGCCATGTGATGGACTGTGATGGATTTGGAACATTTCTACAACTCATCAGTCATCACATACATACTCATATATATATTTATCCACCTATTGTCTGTCTACCTAGCTCATCTCTCTCTCTCTGTTCAAATTAAACTTTAGAAACTACTGGCTATCACAATGTCAACGATCGATTTTGTGTTTAATAAATTCTCATATTTGCTGATAAGAAAAGTATTTTTTTTGAAAAGAAATGGTTGTAATTCAAAGGATTTTGATAATTTAGATTTTGTCATTACTAAACGAAAAGAAGAATATTTGTAATAAACTAAAATGTTGTGAATTAATTTTGCACCATAGTTACCCATCGTCCGTGGGTTCAGCTGGCCCAACACTCTCACCTAAAAGAGAGAAGGTTCGATCCTTGGAGATGTCACTTTGTAGCTCCAGCTGCGGCGCTTGGGGAGGCATTTCTACAGCTAAGTGAAGCTGGGTATCCTACTTATCGTGTACGGGAGTAAATTGAAATTGTCCCAGTAGATCATGAGTTAAGGGCCCTGCCCTTTCCTAAAATTTTTTCATGAAAAAAAAAAATATGCACCGTAGTTATATATATATTTTTTTTTTGTCATGATTTACAAACGCAACGTATTTATAGAGGATCAAATTCAGATCCTCATATTACAGATGACCTTAAAAAAAGAGGTATTTGGTTTGGACGATGATAAGTTTGCTTGAAATGATGGTAATTCAATTTAAGTCTGTGAGGAAATTCGTTCATTTTCTTTTGGCCTCACTTGTGGGTTATCATTTGTCGTCATGAGTTCACTATCAATCTTCCTCAGTGCCAATCGTTTTCCCTTCTTTTTATGTACTTTGAAATTTGTATCATTGACTTCTATGTACTTACTTAAGGCCATTTTTCCCCCATGAAAAGAACATAAGGCTTAATTAAATATGCTTAGGTTTAAAGTGATAGAGTTGGTGCACTGTGCAATTGATGAATGATTATCATTTGTAAAGGAAGTATTACCAACAAAATTTGAACTGGTCCATTACTGCATGAAGTTGGATCCCACAAAAACTTAAAAGGTCAAACTCCATCATCTCATATGCTGATATCTAATGCTATTTATGTATCTTATTTATAACTTATTTCTAGCATGATAAATTCACACATACCAATGAAAAACTTTGGCCTCATAAAATCTACCTTAAAGTTCAACAATTTTTTAACTTTATCCATATTTAATATCCACTATAACACATGAGAATAAAGTTAACACATAATAAATAAATGATAAAATTGTACACCTACATGAAAAATTAAATTATATAACTTATAAATAGGACCAAATAAAACATCTCTCTGACATATAAATAGGACTAGGGCAGTATGCTCTAATATATAGTATATCTAATCTTTTTTGTAAGCAATTATCAGATCTTGCAAAATGAATTGTTAGTTAAAACTAGTTAAAAAATAATAAATTTGTAAAAAATGTAATTTCTTTTCCAAATATATCTTTATTTATGAAAGTGATGAGTGAAAGTGATAATAAATGAATAAGGATGAATGAAAAGGATGAGAAAAACGTGTAATCGGAGTAAAAATGGGGAAAAATTGCAGAAAATTTTAGATGAAAGAAAATTATTGCTCATATATAGAATCAAGTTATATCAGAGAATATTATTTATAAATAGTATATGATGGAATATAGATAAACTATTTAACGACTATCAAGTTTTTTTTTTTTGAAAAATAGTTATTCATTTTACTATTTTAGATTTTTTTTTATAAATATCTGTGGCATTTAAACCTTGGAGAATTGTCCAAAAAACCTATATTGCAAAATTTATTGCTGCTGAAGGCATTTGAACATCCAACAGGTCCTTGAATGAGTGCAACTTACTTTTAGCTATGTATAAGTGTTTTCTATTGCTAGAGATAAGTTTATGCACAGCTGAATTTAAGCCCTAAATTTTATAATTTAGGGATTTTTTCAGTAATTTTTCCTTTGAACTTTTTTTTCTCATGGTCAGCCAACGCATTTTGAATGAGGGGTTGATGAGGGGTTTAGGAGAATCTCTAAAATTCACATGAAATAAGGTAGTTTTTTTCTTATGATTAAGATTAATAAAATTCTTACAAAATTTTCTTATATATATATATATATATATATATGAGACTGGAGGGAATATTTTGATAGAATTCATATCTAAAACAAAATATGGTGAAAGGGTTTACTCTTTGGGCCCAATATAAAATGGAATAGTAAACTGGCCCATTAAGTGAAATCCTAACGGGCTTTCAATTTGGGCCTAAGGATATAATGATTTGCCCAATTCAATTTTTTCATGTTGGGATAGAATCAAAAACAAAAGATGGTGAAAGGGTTTACTCTTTGGGCCAATAATATCTATATCATATGGAATAGTAGATATTATTGGCCCAATACTCAAATTGAATCTCGGGGAGTTGAGGATGGCCCGCTAGTGAAGTTTGAAACGGGCTTTCCTTTTGGGCCTAATGAGAAAATGATGGGCCCACAACAAGTCAAACTAAATGGTTACATTGGATGGATAAACTTCAGGAATTGTCTTGAATGATTAGGATTATGATAAGGATAAGAAGATAATGACTTTTCCTTAAACGGGTCAATTTGATTTGACCACGACATATAATAATTCCCTTTCTAAATTTTTTTACTTGTCCTTATAATATACTTTATACATACAAAATATCTAATATCAATGAATAATAATATAATCAAATGGATAACTTCTTAACCTCATAATTATGCTTACTTGGTTTCTTAAACCATGTACACCTCAAATACATAAAATATAATTTATGAGAACCAAAAAGAGTTTGTTTTAGTGATAGGATTTCGGTCTATCAAACACAATATCTCCAATTTGAGTTTGTGCGAATACAGAAAATACATTTTTTGTCAACAAAGTGTGTGTTTGGGAATTCCGTTGAAATGAAGGAGTTTACGGATTTCTAGATGGTTTTACAGATTTCAAGATGGTTTTTATGGATTTCAATATGGTTTTAACAGATTTTGAAATGTTTTTATCTTGAATTGCTTGCACGATTGGGGGAACGAAGTTTCCAAACAAACACGAATACAGAAAATACATTTAAGATATCTACTCGTAATTAACCTTAACAATAATCAAATTTGACTCAATCAATTATATAAAAAATAATTTAGAAAAGACAGAGCTTAATGTATTTAGTTTTCATATATGATAAATCTGATGGGTAGTAATTTTTAATACGGTGGGCTAATTGTTAGTTTTTTCAAGCATGATAAAAGGTAATTAACACTACACTTGTTTATTGCATTATATTATATCTTCATCGGGGTTGAAAAACCATTTTAAATGGGTTAAAAAAAGATTTTCCGTATCGTTTTGTGGAAAATATTAGAAAGTAGATAATCATTAGTCCTCTGGAAAAAAAAAAAAAGAATAGTCATTAGTCTTACAGCTAATCTACGATAATACCGTTGGCCATATCTTCATTGTTAGTGCTATAACAAATATATTTGATTGACGAGAATTGCATGTGAATATAATAACTTAATATATTTGATTGATTAATGGTTAAACTTAACCGAATAATAATTGAGGTGACATTATTATGATATGGAGACTTTTGCTAAAACATTGAACATAATAATAACTTCTAAATACCCAGTATTCTTAAATTAAGACTTTTAGTGTAAATGGATTTGTCAACTCAACATATTTGATTAACAAATTTTTAAATTTAACCCAAATAATGGTCAAAGTAACATTAATATAATTTGAAAATTTCTAAGGTGGCATTAAACTCAAAACAAAGTGTTTTTTAAATATAAAAATTTTAGGAAATGGGTTTGACTCACCCACAAATTAAAAATACGATACATAACTCATGATCCACTGGAACAAATGTTAGGTAAACTAGCATGCCAAACAAGCTTTTTTCTATTTAACATCAATAAGTTGATCTACCCAACTTCACAAAACTGTGAAGATGTGTTCCGCAACTCTCTCAATTAGAGTCACTCCAAATAACACTTATTGGGATCAAAACAAGTGTGCCCCATGCTTTCACCAGCTAAACCAAGGGTGAGGGTAAACCAGTTTGGAAGTGCCTTTTTGTGCCATGGCCTTTCAACAAAAGGGCAAACCAGTTCCCAACTAGAGAAACAAAGATATGATCTCTTCTTCTCTCTTCTAATTTGAGAACCCTACACCTATATGGATGACCCTTTCTTTCCAAATATGGATTATATATATGTTGCCACTGCCACTTCAAATTTACACAAAGAAACACACATTAAGAATAAAAAAGGAAAACAAAAAAACTCACAGATCAAGTTCAAAGCTTTCAAGGATTGGAAAGTGTTCTCCTTCTTGGAATAGAGTTATTATGAGAACTCATCATTGATCTAAACTCATGAAAATCCACAAAGCCATCTCCATTAAGATCAACAGCTCTGATCATATTGTCACAATCTCTGATGCTGCAATCACTCCAACCCAAATTCACCATCACTCTCCTCAGTTCCTTCGCCGAGATCAGACCGTTCCCATCACTGTCATATATCTCAAACGCATCCTTCAGCTCTCCTCCTCCTCCTCCTCCTCCTCCACCTTCTTCTTCACCTTCTTCTTCACCTTCTTCTTCTTCTTCTTCTTCTTCTTCTTCTTCTTCTTCCTTCATGACCACCATCATGAACTCGTCCAGGTCCACGAACCCATCTCCGTTGGAGTCTAATACTCTCACTATCCCTTCTGCTTCTTTCGCAGCCAATCCCTTCTTCTTCTTCTTGGGGCTTCCTCCGAGGCATACGATGATGTCGCTGAGCTCCGACGACGATATCTTGCCGTCGCCGTTAGCGTCGATGAGCTTGAAAACTTGCTCGAACTGGTTAGACTTAGACACACCTCCTATGGCCTCTTCGTCGTCGTCCCATAGGAAAGAGCTGGAAGAGAATGATGATCCACTTGACGTTCTTATGGTTCCTCGTCTTGATCTGGTGATGATGGGGTTGTGATGGAGGAGGAAAGTGAAGCAGTTGGTGAAGCGATGGAACATCGTTAGATTAGTAAAGTTGTGATATGCACAACTTTGTGTGTGAGATTGTGTGAGAGGGAGAGGGAGAGAGAGAGGCTAATTCAGTGAAGAAGATAAATCAGAAAAATACTAAATAGAAAATAGGAATTGAGAAGCCACTTTTCGTCACTTTGTGATATTTGATTTGGGAGTTTTCTTTTTAAATTTTTTTTAGTGGAAGATAACTAGACTGTAGATTCCTTGTAACCGCCTAAACTCATAAAATGCTCAAATCTCAAGTATCAGCTAAAGGGTTAAATTTATTGTAAATGAAATTAAAGGCATAAAAACAAAAGTCCTTAGAATGTAAAACCTTTTTTATAATGCCATTTGCATTACAAAAAGAGTCTTACATTTACGATTGAAGGAGCATAAAATATCAAGGGAATGTTTGAAAACTATTTTGAAAATAGTTTTTACAGATTCTGAGGTAAAACCTAGGTTTTAAAAAGTGATTTATGTTTGAAAAGTTATTAGGGTTTACGGATTCCGAAACAAAAAAGTGGGTATGAAAGAGAAAGAATGAAAAGTAGGAAAGGTGAAAGAAAAAGAAAGAAAAAGTAGGAAAAGGGAAGATAAAGAAAGAAAAAAAGTAGGAAAGGGGAAAGAGAATGAAGGAAAAAAGTAGGAAAGAGGAAAAAGAGAAAAAGTAGGAAAGAAAAAATATAGGTTTCAAACCGAGATTTTATAACCAAAATAGTTTTTTAGAAAAAAATTTTATATTTAAACAAAACCTAGATTTTGAAACTAAACTTAGGTTTCAGGAAATGATGGCAAACAAGTTCTAAAATAATAAAAGGATCATTTGGCTTATGCACCCCATGTTAGAGGTAACAATGTCTTTTTTTCTCTTGCCTTTTTAAAGAATGGACCATTCAGAACCTCAGTACTATAAAAGTTGGTAAATAATGGTGCGTTACCTTTGGTATTACAAGTTGAAAAATGTGGGAGTAAGAAAGAGAAGAGTTTTGCCAAATAATCTATCTCAATTGATGAGTTTTTTTTTTTTTTTGATTCTGTAAACTCTTTACGTCTCCAGTATCTGTACTCAACACAAAAAAAAAAGTGTTATGATTGTTAGATCAAATCTTGTTCAATCCATATAAGAAACTTGAAAATAAAAACTTGTGCTTTTATTTTTAAAGGAAAAAATTGTACATTGTATGATTTATGTAACCAAAGTTATTAGTTGAATGAAGCTTCTTGTTTGTAATGTGAGTTCTGATTAGCTCTTGTTTGATTGGGTCATGAAAATGAGATGAGAATGTGAATGCCGGCAAACCCCAAAGGGACAAAAGAAAATCAATATGCATGTTTGGGAAGAACTTCTTCCTAATTGTTCACGTAAGTCAAGACAAAACCGTCTCGAAATCTATAAAAACCATTTTAAAATTCGTAAATTCTTAAATTTTGTAAATACTTTTTGATATCTGTAAACTCATTTATCTAAATAGATTCTCAAACACACCAATTTTGTTGAATAGAAAGTTAAGTTGGCTCTATGGACAACAGAATATCATTAGGCAGACTCTGTTTTACTTTTTTGTGTAGCTTCTGGATTTTCCCATCCACTACATAACACGACTGCCTTTGAAAGGCTTCTTAGTGGGACCCAAATATGGGCCCATGTCTTTTGAGTGATGATCCATATAGTCCAAGTATTTTACCGCTGAAAATGAATTAAAATAAAGCGTTCATATCTCAAATACGCTTTTTTTTTTTCAATTAGAGGATTGTGCTTAACCAAAAGAGTTACCACTTTTTTTAAAAAAATATTTGATACCTAATTCTCTATAGTTTTAACTCAATTGTACTTAATAATTAATCTTAAAATTTCAATTCGGTTTAACTTAATCTCTATAATTTCGATTTTGTTGAATTTCCTGAACTGACTGTTGTAATTGGGTTCCCATAAGTTTAGTTATTAAAAACATTAACTCCTAAATTTTATAAAAATAACTTTAGCCTTGACAATTTTATTTTCTAACGTTTATTGAAAACAAAGATGTGAATGATTGATTCAGATAAGATGTCCCCATGACAGATGTGTTGTCAGTGTACATTTCGCTTCCATCTGCCTCCTTTTTCCCTTCACTCGCGCCTCCAAAAGAGAAAAATATCAGTTACTTCTTATCCATTCAGTTTCCAGTGTCTTTGATTCAGCCCACCAACCCTTTTATTTTGTTGTTATATTTTTGGGTCTGAACATGATTAAAACATGCGTCAACTTTATTCATTGAGACAGTTATCGCAACCTCAACTTGTAAGCTGGCTTTTATCTGTGTTATACTTCTGTAAAGGTTACATTATTGGACTCGTTTGGTATAGCATTCGGATTTTTCAAATACACATTTAATAGTTATTTTCTCCAAAAACGAGATAATCTCCTTCACATATTTACCTCAACTTACGTAAAAGTACTTCTCTACCGCATTTCCAAACAAGCACTATATATATATAACGAGATTCTGGATCTATGAACTTATGCCAGGTTTAACCAAAAAACAGCCTTGTGGGCTGACTTTTATCTGTGATATACTTCTGTCAAGGTTACATATCATATATAATGAGATTCTGGATCTCTGACTTGTCCCAGGTTTAACAAAAAAAAAATAGCCTTGTGGGTGAGCCAGCTTACACATGACTAATCCATGAGCAATCTATTAGGCTAAGCCGCAAGAAAAATGTAATAGCTGTAATTTAACAAAAGATAAACGATAAAAATGACTTGGCCCAATTATTTTCACCCATAAAAAGAAGCTATCAATTTGGGTGGTCAATGGCAATCTCATGAATCAAAAATTTATACAAGGCAACAAATTGAAGGACCGAAGCTACATGTCACCCTCTACATATAACAAATAGATTTTATTTAAAAAAGATATTTTAGCAGTGGAGTCAAGAATAGAATCACTGATAAAATCGTTATAGATATGAAGAAAATCTCAAGCTTTATAGATATCATTCTACAGTAAATCTCAATGTCAAAATTGAGGGAGGGAAGTAAGCATACAACCTTGAACCACCTGTGCCGATGCACAGAATTCGGATTTGAAAAGATAGGCTTCTAGATACAGAAGATTTGGAAGGTACGGCTATTAAGAAAACTGCTTTACTATCAAACTATATCTGAGAAAGTAGAGGCAAACGAGGGGGAAATATAAACAAAAAAAAATTCTTTGACCCCGAAAAAATATACCCTACGCCTTGAAATGCATGGCCAAGATCAGTTTGAACGAAGCAAAACAGGACCGACTGATGAACTAAGCATGTCACTGAGAGCTACCTGGACCTCATTTGAACCGTGTTCGCAGCTTATCAAGTTTGAGAGAATAGGGAAAAAGTGTGCCAAGTTCCTCTCGAAAGAAGAATCTCCCAAACTACTTAAGGCCTGAAGAGTAGCCACAACAAGAGGTGCACGTGCGGCTAATTCTCGTCTCTTCCCAGAGCCTGAAGGAATTAACCAATGAGGCTGCTGCCCACCTTGCGACAATTCAGGTGTTCGTCTGAAACCTGCAATCTCAATATAAAACTCCAAGACTTCCTGACAAAGCCGGACAAGATGTGTTTCAGCCTCAGCCTCCTCATAGTTATAAGGCCTGTCCTCAATAAGGTTCTGTAAAAATGTAAGGCATATCTGGTAGGACTCATTCTCAAGGCGTAACAGCGGTGGATCTTGCATTTGGGTCACAGAGCCAAACTCTAGAAGCTTAGAACGTAAACTGTTGTTGTTGTTAATCTTGTGAGCATGTAATGCCACATCATGCAAGGCACTGAATAAGACAACCATGTTTTTGGCTGAAAGGTGAGACCGATACATGTTGTAGATCTCCATGACCGCCTGTTTATTCAAGCAAGTGTTAACATCTTCTTTCAGTAACCAAATGAATGCCTTTTACTGGCATACATGACTGTGATAGTGCACATTAATATGTATTCATACAACGCATGTTTTTATCCAAAAATGCACTCTTTCAAAAATAGCATGTCCATTAGGTTCTAACTAGTGCATTTTTATATTGCATTATTTGCTAGGGACACTGCATTTTTTTCTAGAAGAATTTTAACAATGTCTAAAGCAATAGAATGAGAACCTACCTGAATAAGTAAAAGCTGAACAGCAGCTCGGCATTTCGCATCTGATAAATATGCATAAAGTTGACGAGTCCTCTGCCTTTCTGAATTATCATCAGGCGAGCCAGACTCACCATGTTCATTGTCATATTCATCCGCAGCTAAATCATGTTCTTGATGTCTGGCCAATAACTCACCATTTTCAAGGAACGAAAAGTCAGCAAGTGTTGCATTTGCCGCTCCTTTTAGCGACAAAACCACTTCTAACCACTTTTCTTCAGAAAGCAACTCCCCAGCATTACTCATTAAGCGAACAAATGCAGCAATACCAATGCCAGCTAGGCTTTGATGAGGGCGCTTTATAAAGCTTACCAAGAGCATCAGAACCTTATTCAAAAGTGGGTTGACTGTATCATAAAATTTAACAAAAAGATCCACCACCAATTGGAGGGCCAATGTGCATGTCTCATAAAGCCATGCATCTTGATCAAGCTCACCTTCAGTCTCCACTTCATCCCCAAGTGCATTACTTCCTGAAGGATCAATGGCATGACGCACATAATCAAATATGGGAAATAAGACTGATTCAAATACCTTTTCCCATAAACCTAGTGAAAAGAGGTGGCCATGGTTACGTAAGGTTTCAAACAGAACTTGCAAGGCGCTCTTTCTTATCTCTGGCCTAGGATCGAAGCTAAGTTCAGACAAACCTGCACATAAGTACGAAAGTTAATTTTGTCTCACAAGCTACGCTCCTTAATTTTGATAAAGTCATGTCTATAAATAATTGCACTATACTCACCGGCCAATAAAGGAAACCAGAAATAGAGATGATCATCCTTGTCAGTCACCTCTCCAATATCATGTTTCCCCTCTTTACCTGTTTGTGATGAAGGTGTAGAAATCTTTCCAGACACTTCCTTGTCCTTATTCCTTGAAGAAGCACCAAGGTCTCCTTCTGCTAGTTTTGTTGCACAAAACCGGAGAAAAGCAATGGCATTTAGGCTAATTTCTTTATTAAATCTACTATTGGTGAAAGCAATTAGACAGTTCACACAATCTGTGAAGGTGGTGGTTTCAGTCTCGGTGATATAAGGAAAGTAGTCTCGAATAATCTTCTCAATTATTTCAAAGGCTAAGAGCACAATGTTTTTGTGGTCATCATAAGCTGCTGTAGTGAATACCTGAAATCAAGCCCACAAACAAATAGTGAAAAGTGGCACTTTAGCAGACATCAAAACTAAAAGTTCATGCAAATAGATCCATCTAAACGGCAGGGGTTTATCAACTTTACCATGAACATGCTCTTCCATCCTGATTTGACATTGTTGACACGAGATAAAACCATTTGAGATACACATCTGATAATCAGTTCTCTAATTTCAACAGCACTACTCTTTCTCATAACAATGACGAAAGGCTTCATAAATTCATTTTGAAAGTTATAATTAGCCAACTCTTCACGCTCTAGAAACTTCATTGACAATTGACGCAAAGAATCCATTGCAAAAATTGCAATTGAAAGGTTCCCAGAACAGCCTATGTTTACAAAGAAATCAGAGAGAAC
>JANTPZ010028451.1:0-10188 GCA_025593235.1 Vachellia pachyceras
TGGAGGGTCTCTCCCTGGAGGAGGAAGAGTGCAAGAACTCAATGCAATCTTCTACAGCTTCAGCTCTGTGTGAATCAGTAGGATCTGATAAAGAACGTAACCTGACCAAAGTTGATGAAGAAGAAACCTTCCTTGATGATCTTCTTCTCATGGAAACAACCCTTATGGTAGCTCTGGCCACCTTAGCTCCAAGCCTCAGTAGAAATCTCATCGACGAAAATTTTGAGTCTTTCGGCAACCGAAAAGTCCAAGTTCCGATTATCCTCTTCCTGTTTCCTAATACTCTTCTACTACTGCGTTCACCTGTCTTGAGAAACAAGGTTGGTTTCTCATTTACCTCAGGACTGAAACATGCCCTTTTGCTTTTTGTTGACATTTTGTGTGTGAGAAAATGTGACAACTATCAATCGCAGAAAAACCAATCCTTGAGCTTCGCTTCGTCTGTGATGAAAGAAAGCAGAGAGTAACAGAGAGAGAGAGAGAGAGAGAGTAGTTGTGAGAGGGGAAAGAGGGGACAGTTGAATGGACTGGCAGTGTGCATATATAGACAAAAGAAATTACACGAAGGAAGCAAGCCCAGTTGGACTAAAGATTGAAAAAATATGAAGGTAATTTTTTTCAAGAAAATTCAAATACCTAGTCCATTCAACGGATACTCAAATAAGTTTATTGTAATTTTTAGTGGTCTTTTGTACTCCAAAGTTCATTAGGCTTGAACCTTTAAGCATTAACTAAATGTTAACGGACCAGCTAGTCTTGAGATTTCATTAACAATATAACATAGCAAGAAGGAAATTGTTTTATTCAAAGTAGATGGTAAGTATTAACTGATTGATTTTACAAGCTGATCAAACATAGACCTCTCATTTACAGAAAAACTTTTATACTACTAGTTTACAAGGTTATGAACAGAAGGATTAATTGTTAATTACCTAATTCTAATTACAATCTTTAAAATGAATAATAATAATGACTAAAAGGGAGTGATGTTTGAAGGTGCAAGTACATTTCATATTCAAAAAGTTCAACTTGACCTTGAGAACACGGAAGGCTTAAATATCTAGTTGAGTTTGATTGAGGGCATATACATGCGTATATGATTTGAATTTGAGTTTAATAGTAATGAATGGGGAGGCCTACCGTGATTAATTAAGCTAAGCATTGTGAGATGAAGTGTGATTGATGAATAGTAAGAAAGAGTAAGAGAGAATCTGAGAAAGGTGTTAAAGGAGGGAGAGGAATTGGGTGGTCAAAAGACAGGGAAGGGTGGAGCCATGAAGACTGAGGAGGGAGACAGTGAGTGAAACTGTCAGAGGTTAGGAGAAAAGAAGGTGGTAACAGTAACAGAGAGAGACACACACACAGAGGATACTCTTCAAATCAGTGTTGCTTTTAATAAGGTGCTATTTCCATTTTGCAGGTCCTACTACTCCCCCCTTGCTTTTCTTTTTCTTCCACTTTGCTTCATTCTATCCCTCTCATTCCATAAACATTCAGCTTTTGAAGACTGAAACTAAATTATACATGATCCAGTCTTTTCCAGATGATTTTCTTCCACTTTGCTTCATTCTATCCCTCTCATTCCATAAACATTCAGCTTTTGAAGATTGAAACTAAATTATACATGATCCAGTCTTCTCCAGATGATTTAAAAAAGAACCTCTGTTCTCTATTATAAACAAGTTCAGATGCCAAGAGCCTATGGCTAAATTGGCAATTTGGCATCCCTTCTTCTAGAGGAAGTCATGAATTCTATACTCCACATTATGAATAGGGATGGATGGGATGTGTTTGTGTGTGGGTTCCTTCTCTAATGGACAAGAGGGTTTTAAATTTTTTGTGTTTAAAAAAAACACTACTTCCGGGTCTTTAACATAATAATTAGTTTGAGGTAATTTGGTCATAAAATAAGACTTTAATCCAATGTCTATCAAATGTATGATTTTTCTATTAGGAAACAAATGCAAATTTGTTACAAATAATTAGGTTAACTAATTTTCTTAACACTTGCAAATTGGTTGTATATAACTCTTGTATTAAGTACAAGAGCTACTGCTAAGTTTTGATTTCAAGGCCTTGTTATGCTATGAGATGAGGGAAGGAGAAGAGGAGGGAATGCGTTTGAATTAAGGAATTATGAAGTCAGATTTGATTGTTCATATAGTGGACAAGAAAATTCAGGAGACAGGAAAACAGATGTGTTCCATTCACAGTTTCATGTTGGTACGAGTCTTTAACCTTTGACAATTCAGATACTACTCTCTTGTTCTCTACTGTGTAGGGATTTGTTTATTATGGAGAGAACACTGCGGATGTATTATGTGTTTGGATAAAACTTCGCCATATCTGGTTATATGAAGGAGAATCATCATTGGGCTTCAAAAGAAGAAACTTTTACTTGTTAAAAGGTTTCAATAACAAGGGATGAATATAAGCTTAACATTATTTTCTTCACTATAATTTGTTATTACATGTTTCATAGTTGTTATGAGACTTTTGAGTGCTTAAATGCTTCTCTCACAAAAATAATGCCTTGTGGACGTTCCTTAATAATTAAAAATTCAATTTTATAAAATTTAAAATTCTGTTAAACTATTATTAATAATAAAAATTACAATTGATAATATTTAACAAGAGAATTTAAATTTTAACTGTTTGAATTGACTTCAAGAATTTCACTTCAACAATAAAAATGATATAGTGAAAAACTCAAAATTCATCTGATGATTTTTTTTGGGAAAAAAAATTGTACTTTCAGAGGTACAATTTTTTTATAACATTATCAATTAAATTAAAATACATATATAGGTGTAATAGCTTGGAAAATCAAGCTAATACTCCTTCCATTCCATGTCTATTACTATTGTTTTAGACATTTAGTTTTATTTCAAAACTTGTTATTTTAAGAACCCAATACCTGGTACTATATACCCTCATTTAATAGTTACACCTCTCTGTTTTTTATTCACTTATTATTGTCTTTCTTTTCTATTTATCTTACAGTAATATTTACATTAACTAAATATTTTTTACTATATGACATAACCTTAAACAACAAAAGATATGGGATAGAGGCATCAGTATTTCTTCCTAAATATAACCATTCAATTTTTCTACAAGTTTTTATTTATATAAAAAGTTTAGATGGGTTCGGTATCGATCCCCCACCAAGGTCAGGGCACGGCCCCTGGGCTATTTGAGCACTTACAAGGGACTTACGAGATCGCTTATCAAAGGAGCCCTCACAATGATAGAGGGAATCGAACTCACCTCCTTATAGAAGTTGAGATCGTTTCTTACCATATGTGCCAACTCTCATTCACAATTCTCCAACGGGCCGTTGAAACTCGAAATTGGACCATAGAAGGGGCAATTCGTAAATTGACAGCTTTTATGAATGATGATGGATCACACCACACATGTGGTCAACGGGCTATAAAGGCCATCTTCATGATAAATTGATCAGACCCTCACCTAATCCATTTGAATCACTCTTAAGGCCTTTCAATGGCTAAGACTCTGTGCATAATCCCTTCACTCTAAAATTTACTAGCTATAGTAGAAGGAGTCAATTTTTCACAACGTGAGTGAGATGAAAGTAGTTCCCACATTTAGAACTTGTTTGGTATAACTTTCTAAAATTTAGGTTTGATTTCAAAACCTAAGTTTTTGGAATTTGCTAAAGAACTTATATTTTTTCAGAAAAGTTATTTTGGATACGAAATCTTGATTTGAAATCTAAGTTTTGAAAAAGCTATTTTCTTATCAAATCACACCATATTTCCTAATAAATTTTTCTTTCTTATTTTTCCTTTCTTTCTCTTTCATCTTTCCTACATAATTTTTGCCTTGAAATCCATAAAAGCTAAAACTTCCCAAACACAATCACCTTTTCAAAATTTAAGTTTTGTCTCAGAATTTGTAAAAACTATTCTTCAAAATCTAACTTTTGCCTCGAAATCCATAAAATATATTTTCAAAAGAACTTCAAAATGAGCCCTTAATGTCTAACAATACTTCAATTAGAATATCCTTCATTAACATGCATGACACTAGTGCCTATCAAAAATTTACTAGCTAGGAGTTACCACTTATAAAATCTAAAACGTGACTTAAGCCTAACTACTTTCACAAGACCATTAAAATCTTGATGACAATATTCGATAAAAAATGGGAAATTTAGTCTTAGATCCCAAATAAGCAAGTTATTTAAGGAATGATCTCATGGAGGAAAATATTTAATAAGAGGTCACATTGACAACATAAGGTGTTGTCAATACAGCATATGATGTTGTCAATATAAGGACCTCATGTTGTCAATTGGGACCTCTCATTAAATATTTTCTCCCATGGGACCATTCCTTAAATAACTTGCTTATTTGAGACCTAAGACTAAATTTCTAAAAAAAAATTTGATGACAGTATGTTGTATTATTATATTTATGCACTATGTTTCTTAGCTTTTCCCCAGTATTTGGCCCCACATAACTTTTTAGGGTTAATCTTTCTTATAGTTGGAATAAATGATAAACTCTTCTAAAACTAGTTTTATTTTTAAAAAAATATGTTTCCTCCAATCCACAATAAGTCACTTTTAAAGTAATGACGTATATAAGTCATTTGCATGATAATTAATAATAATTTTTCAATCCAATCCTTTTAATTAATGTTTAAACATAACTCATTGTATTTTTCTCTATCTTTCAAAGCCCCATTTAAAAAGAGTAAAGCTGAAAAATACTTCAATTTAAGATAGAAAAAATTTTGGCCACTAGAGGAATTAGACAAGGGGATCTCCTCTCCTCTATATTTTCTTTTTGGCTATGGAAAAATTAACACATATCATTCAGGAAGCTAAGATTGGGAAACGATGGGGAGCCTTTAATTTAAAGGTTGGAAGAAATGGCCCGCAGATATCACATTTGATGTTTGCAGATAATTTGTTGCTCTTTAATTTGGAGAAGCCTTAGAGGAGCAGATGATGGTAACTAAGAACTGCTTAAATCTTTTTTGTTCCAAATCAAGACAGAAAATCAACAAAGGAAAACTGTCAATTTTTTATTCTAAAAATGTCACCCAAGACTTGAGGAAAATAACTGAAATCTCAGAGTTTAGCGAAATGATAGATTTAGGGAGATATTTGGGACTTCATCTAGAATATAGTAGGGGGGAAAGCAAGAGCTTTGGTTTCGTGCTAGAAAAAGGGTGTGCTTGACATAGAATCTAGTTTACCGCTGAGCCTTGCACATAGAATCTGATTTAATGCCACAAAACTTGATGGGGCCAAGGGCGTGCTTGACGTTATTTAGAAACCCATAAACATAACCTTGGACGTGAGTTCCAAGGCCTCCTGGGGAAGGCTGGATCAAAGTTAATACAGATGGGGCTTGTATAGGAGACCTTGGGCAAGCCTCATGTGGGGGAGTATTGAGGGATCATAAAAGGGAGTGGATATGTGGATTTGCCTAGAAAATAGGCTTTCTGTGGGGTGCTGGAAGAAGGGGTTGGGGGGTATTGAGAGGGCTAGAGATTGCATGGAGGAAAAGCTTTCGATATGTGATACTAGAGACGGATTCAGCACAACCGATTCAAGTTTTGAGAGGTAAAGGGGAAGAAAATGTCTTCGTTCCATCAATCCAGTACAGAATATTGCAGCTATTGGAGAAACCATGGAAAGTGCATATTGTAAAGATCAACCGAGAGGCAAACAAGTGTGTGTATGCAATGGCGAAAATGGGAATGAAGTTGGGAATCACTATACAATTATGAGATGAATCTCCTTTTGAAGCAATGCTTGATGTCATCCAGAAGAGAGCGGCTGATCAAGATGGAAAGGTTAGTGAAAGACTGATACAGATGACGAGATTGGAAGCATAAAATCCAAGGCTGTTGTCTGATTAATGTTTGTGTAACTTGGGCTTGAGGCCTCTTTTCATTGCCAAAAGAAAAACATATCATGAATTGTTTCAAGTCATTTTAACCACTAGTTCATAGTTAAAATGAAAATTAATTTTAGTGCTTATTACAAAGATAAGCATCATGTGCTCATCTTTGCAATAAAATCTACATTATTTGAAATCTTATATTTGAAATTGGATAAAGTACAATTTTAATCCCTCCACATTCACACAATCAAAATCTTATATTTGAAATTAGATGAAATACCATTTTAACAATCTAGATTTAATATTTTCAACCAATGCAATTGAAATAGATTTTTTTTTAAAAAAAAAACTGCTAGTTAAAATGTTATCTTCATTTTAAATTATGCATGCACTAAAAATACTTTTTTTAAAAAAGTAAGAAAAATAAATTTGGACCCTGGTAACTTTTAATAAGTTGATGGAGCACCGAACTACTCACCTGAAGAGCATAGGACCTATCTTCAAATTTTCAACTCATCAAATTGATAGGATTCATATATATATATATATATATATATATATATATATATATAGCTTTCCATCTTCAACAGGTTTTATTACTAAGCCAAAAGTAATGAATTAGATTCCTTTTCCTTTACAAACCAGTAACAAGAAAAAAGAGACTTGTAACACATATTGAAGTGAGTTTAATTTCATTACTCCTTCTATCTATCTTTTGCTTCACTAAACTTTGTAGTTTTTACTACGGGCTAAAACTAATATTCCTTATATACACCTTATAAGTTTATTTAAATCTAGAATAAAGAAAATGCTAAGCACTAAAGTTTAAATATAAAATTCATTTGACAAAAAAATAGTTGAATATCAGTCAGCACGACAAGTTTAGATCAGCAGTTTTCTCTCTTTTTAATACATATTTTATTTTACTCTAATTAAGTTGTCGGATATGATCTTTATGCTTGATTAACTAAGTCTGATCAGCTACTAATTCATTATTCACATATATAAATTTAATAGAGATCAACCACAGATTCATAGTGGACTTTTGGTGAATCTTGAGATTAAGCTCTTAATTAGCTATGATTAAATAATTTATGCCCATGGAATTTGCAATGGAATATCTTCCTGCGATAAATGATAAATAAAAACCTTAAACTTTATTAATACTGATTTAAAATTCAACAACCTTTCAATTTTATCCTTATTAAAATATACATTATACTTCAAGAAAACAAAATCAACATTATAACAAGAGAAGGATTAAGTTGTTTATTCTTATGAAAAATTAGTTGAAGTGACATACTATAAATAAAGTGCGTGTTTGGGAAGCGATTCCCAATCACATCGTATGCAAATCGAGACAACACTCATCTCACGTATTTACCTCAGAATTCGTAAAATCGTTCTCCCAACGAATTCCCAAACACGCACAAAATCAAAAAATTTCTTATCTTTCTACTCTGTAAACAGGATCTAAGTAGTATTAATTAGTGACTTATATTATGGTAAAAGAATCTTTCTAAAAGATGAATTATATGTTGTAGCAAATTTAAAAATTTGAGATCATCATACACACACATGCATGCATAGAAAAATGGATGTTTATAAGTTGACACCGTCCAACACAAGACAAACTAGAAGAACAGGATTTTCAATAATTTTTTGGATGAGGCTTTGGCAATCACAGGGAAAATAGAGTTAAATTTGCAATACTTATCTTTCTTAAAATGTGGCACAAGTAATTTTCTATAAATTTTTCCCCAAGAAAATCTTTCTGGCAAAGTTGGAAAGATCCAAAATTCAGAAAAACATGCCGTTAAAACTTAAACCCGAAGTAGAGATTGGAGAGTTTGAATAATAAAAATCCCCAGAAACAAAAAAAGGTCCACAAATTGCTGGAAAAGATAAGCCTTTGTGACCTGAAGATGACCCGAACGAGTAAGAAGACAGTGACCCAATGAAATATTGAAATGGCATATCCTATCCCTCGTTCCCTTTTGATTCGTCACTGTCCCGCCATGGGAGAGAATATCCATTGTTGAGAGTCCCTCCCAATAATGCTAGATTCTTATATTCCTTCATTCAGAGTCTCTAACACTACTGATTTTAGCCATATTTTGTAATTCAAAGGCAAGCACCTTTATATTATACTCTTCGCATCTTTTGACATCATGAACTCAACTTCCTTAAATCCCTCTGTTTCTCCTCGATTCCTTTCATCATCGTTCCCGCCTTCCTCCTCCTCCTCCTCCTCACACTCCCTACCTTGCGTTAGAATTCATCAATTTCAGTCTGTAGGAGGAATACCCATTAGTTTTTCTCCAAGATTCTGCCCTTCGCAGGTGTCCAACAGAGTGAACAGCAGGAAAAGCTTCGTCCTTGAATCTAGCAATATGACCATTGCAGATGTCAATCTCCACGATGAGGAGGCGGAAGGCAATCCTCCAGCTTTGTTTGATTCTGAGAACAATTCGAGGCCTCGTCGAATTGCTCTCTTTGTAGAGCCTTCTCCTTTTGCGTGAGTTTTGTGATTAATTGCTTCTGCCTTCCTCTTTTTCTTTTTTTTCATTGTGAATAATTTCCAGCGTGCATTGTAGCTGATTGCGGGATGTATGAAATATCTTTACATTTTTGTTCCTTTCTTTGAGATAGTACAGAATTGAATTGCAGTTAATGCTCTTATTCAATATTTACTTTATGGTGTTTGATGAAATGACTGGGAACGGCGTGAGTTCTAACATCAGAAGCGATGGACTTTTCTGGCTGCTTGCTTAAACACCGAACGCTATTTTTTTTGTTTTTGTTTTAGGCTTATAAATATCAGCAGGGCCTTCTTTGCTCTATATGTTGCTTACAACCGCTGACATTTCACTCAAGTTAATTTCATGTATTGCAGATGTGGTCTGCCTAGTTCTCTTTAATTACTTTCACTGCAGTGAAGTTCTTACTTTATTTCATAACTGAGTTGGCTTTGCTCTAGTGTAATCATTTGTTTCTAAGCTTTGAATATGGTGTAGAACTGTAGATTCTAGGCTTGAACCGGCTTATCATCACATGAACAGGAATGAATTCTCTCTAATAAATGTTGATGAACAATTGGTCTTTCAAGTTTTAGCTCCTGCTTGCACTACAGCGGTTGCAATACGCTTGCGATTATTCATTAAAGATCCTTTGTGTGATAAATATTACTAAGTTTGAGGAGAGAACTTAAGCTTAAGTCTTCATTTGAACTACAATATTCATTCAGAGATATATCCACTTTGCAGATATGTCTCAGGATACAAGAATCGGTTTCAGAATTTTATCAAATACCTACGTGAAATGGGAGATGAGGTATTTGTTTTCCCCCCGCTTCCCTTTATTTCTTCTCATTCAGAGCAAAGCTAGGATAGATAACTTCAGCATCATCATTTCGTTTGGGAAAATGGTTTCACTAATTTGATTTCCCCCTTTTATTAATTGTTCAAACTGCCATCTTGTGATTTTTTTTTTGAAGCTCTTGAACTGTTAGTGCTCCAATATTAAAACTAGTCTCCATGGATGTGAAGTTCATTATTGTGTTAGTATTCTCTTGCTGAGGTTGCAAGATAGCTAGTTAGATGCGTCCAGCATGAAATTGAAGTATATAAAATTAATATACAATTTCTGCAAGGCATGTTTTAACATTAATAATATTGACTTCATTTTTTACTGTTGCAGGTCATGGTCGTGACCACACATAAAGGAGTGCCCCAGGAATTTTATGGAGCAAAAATAATTGGATCCCTGAGGTTAATTAAAATTGATTTTTCTTGCTGTTTGGTTGCTTACCTCACTTTTTTGTTCATCTAGTGTTTATTTTATCCTAAAATTGTTTTTCTTGAATCTTAAATATGGGTTTCTTTTAGGCAAGAACGATGTGGCATTTCTACTGAATTTCTTTTGATTATTGATCCTCCTGGTTAAATTGTATGTATCAATATAGTTTCAATCACTGACACTTCTGTCTACAACAATTTCAATATGCAGCTTCCCCTGTCCATGGTATCAGAAGGTTCCCCTCTCCTTGGCACTTAGTCCAAGAATAATTTCAGAGGTTGCAAGATTTAAGCCCGACATAATTCATGCATCATCACCTGGTGTAATGGTTGGTCAACAACTCATTTATTCTCTTATCAATTTGGACACGCTACATTTACAAAAGTGAATATGTATATAGTGTATTATAAGAGGAATAAAAAAGAGATATAATGCGTACAAAGATGAAATTAAAGGCAACACAGTCACATTAACTTGACTTCGATAATATTTCAGGTTTTTGGTG
>JANTPZ010028452.1:0-12295 GCA_025593235.1 Vachellia pachyceras
ATTTGATATTTTTAAAAATATATCTATGACTACAAATATTTTTAAAAATAACTATTTTTTGTATTAAAAACTTTTAAAATCAAAAATATAAAATCAAATATTTTTAAAAGTAAATAGGATATCTTAAAGTAGAGATCACAACAGGGTCAGTGCTTGCCACATGGCATTTCGCCTGCTTCCCCACCACTGTTTTCCATACGTACTTCTTGAAGTTTCTTTTAAATTTATATAAATTTATAATTTTATTTTAAAAACTTAAATAATTTTATCTCTCCCACCACTTTTCTGACTAAGCTCATTTTTATATGGCATGTCCTCTCCCCTCAACTGTTTCCCATTATCTATACATTTAATTTGTTTTGAATTTAAATTAATATGTATATTTTAAATACAACATATCTATACATATCTTGCAATTTGTTTTGAATTTAAAGTACAGCTCCTATTTATATAGCATGTCTCTTGCAATCGTTTCCCATGATCACTTCTTGCAATTTTCTTTGAATTTAAATTAATATGTATATATTTTAAAAACTTATATGATATAGGATGCCGTCATTTGATTTTTTAAAAATATATTTATGACTGCAAATATTTTTAAAAATAACTATTTTTTGTATTAAAAACTTTTAAAATCAAATATTTTTAAAAATAAATAGGATATTTGATACGAGATGAAACTTATAACTGAAAAAAGTATATATATATTTGGTTTTAAATATTTTTAATGAAAATTGTGGTTGGTGTATGTGTTTTCAAATTCATCCTACGTGGTGTCTATTATTTTTAAGGCACAGATTGGAAGCGCAGAGTGTGGAGAACAAATCAAAACAGCATAAAAGCTATACTATAAATTGTGGAAGTAGTAGAAATAGTATAAATAATTATAGTGCTATGAACGCCCACATATACTATAAAAATTTGGATGTATGATATGAGATAGTATAACTGCAAAAGTATCTATTTCATTTCAAATTTTTTAATTAAAATAATTGTTGGTGTATGCGGTTTCAAATGCATAATAAGGGGTTTCATATAGATATTAGGGAGTTACATTCTTTAAGACATGTTATGTGAGTTGCCTTTTCATCTTAGGTAGTGGGTAGTTATTTGTATAATGGATGTTCAAATAGGTAGTAGGGGTTACCTTTTTCAAGACACGTTATGGAAGTTACCTTCTTCATCTTAGGTAGTAGGCAGTTATCTGCATAATGGATGTAGTGGGTGTCCCTGAATAGTGCCATTATTAGGAGGGGGTAAACTATTCACAACGACTATAAATATGTGGTTTGCATGACACAAAATGAACATGCTATGCACCGTGGGTTTTTGCTTTATGTGGGAGTGTGTGAATAAGTCATTAGAATCTCATTTGATTCTATTCGTGCTATCAACCCAAGCAAGCAAAATTGGAGGATAATGGTCCGTGTTGTCCGAATATGGACAACGCCTGGTTGATATTCAGAGGAAGAGGTTTCATTGATTGAAATGTTGTTATTGGATGATAATGTAAAGAATGGATACTTACTTCCTACAATTTCTTCTGCTTTTTTATTGTTAATCGCTGCTTTGTTTTCTTTTTGGGTGATAGTATACAAGCCACTGTTAAAGGTGCATTTGTTCAATGTCACAAGAATCATTTCAGAGATGGAATGACATATGTTATTTCCAACTTTTACGTGTCACCTGTCACTGGCTCTTACAGGACAACAAATCACTCTTATAAAGCACACTTTATGTTCTCTATATCGGTTCGTTCTTTTTTCTGATGATGGACACATTCATCGATTTAGATTTTCATTCATTTCTTTTTCTCAATTTTTGTCCATGAATTTTGATGATCGTTTCTTAGTTAGTAAGATTACTATTTCAACTTGGTATTGCGGTGTTGTATGCTTACATTGGAGTTATATTGACTCACACCTGTAAGCCATTTGCAGATGTCATATATATTTGGTATGTTATGAATACATTCATAATTAATTTAATATTAAAACAAAAATTAGAAAATCACATGGGTCACAAACAAGTATTATAAGAAGACGAACAATTAATTTTAAACTTTTAAACTAAATATTTATAATTGAAAAGTTTTGAATACTTTGTGATAAAAAATTTGAATATTCTTAAAATAAGAAATATTTGCTGTATAATATGTTTTCATACATTCATATAATTAATTTAATTTAATACATCAATATAAAATAAAATTGATTACAATAATATATAAATAATTTTATTTATTAAGTATAAAGTGTAAATCACACGGGTCCTAAGCAGGCATCACAAGAGAATACATTTATTTTTTCTCTACATTAAAGTAATTCCTAAATTTTTAAACACAAATCAATAATTTAAAAAAATCGTCAAAATTCTTAAATAAAATTCTTCTTTAATGGACATATCTAAAAAAATTCTCCTTCAATCATAGTGGATCATAGCATGTGCAACTCTATTTAGATTTGTTGGAGATACAAGTAGTGATAACCTTTTTAACTTTTATATATTTCAATGCAATATTAATTAAATAGTTTATATGATACTTAGTTTGTTTAACTTTATATGTCTGCTAGCCTCCACCTATATTATGTATCAACTTTATTTATCTCTATTATATGTAGTCTTCATGCATGGTGATTTATATATTGTACCATGTCTATATTTAAAATGAAAATATCAAATTTGATAATAGGTATCATACAAATAAAATAACTAATATTATCGTAAAAAATATTTTATAATATTAAATGTGATGAAATAAGGGTTGTATTTTTAAAAAATTATCATATTGTAATTCCTCACTTTTATTAATAGTTTCAAAATTATTCATTCATCTCGTGCATGGCACGGTCAATGTACTAGTTTTAATTATAAATGTAAAACCACATTGCCTCTCATTTCTTTTCAAAGTCCATTGACAGCTGGCCTTCACCTCCAAAGATGACCAGCACAACCCCATGATCAATATTTTGAGTACTAGCGGGAATCACTAGTGATGTTACTGAATGGAGTTAGGGAGGAAGAGCAGTTGATGAAGGTGTATTGGTAGAAGACAGTCTACCATAGGGAAAATCACACTTATTAGAAATCGCATCATAAGAAACACAGATCTTGCAATTAGTATCCTTTTTAGTGAACCTCTTTAGGTCGTGACCACATATTAATGTGGTAATTTATTGTTTTCAGGGTAGATAATTATGCTCCTCGAGTTTCATCGATACAAGATGAGTGAAAGTGACTATACCTTTTCTTTGAGTATTATTTGATCCACTAGATCTAGAGGATTGAGATCAATGGATGGAATTTATCTCTATGGAGTTGAAACTATGAAGCTCTGATACCATGTCAGAATAAAAAGTGACCGAGAGAAGAGGGAGAAAGAGCGAGAGTAGAATGGGTATACGAGTGTGAAGGATGAACCATGCTATTGACTCTTGTGATGTACATGATATAGAAGATACAATAACAGTTCATCTACTTAACTTATTTACGATTGTTAACCACATATTTCTAATTGTAGTTAATCACTTACTCTAGCATGATATCATAGCTTTACGGTTGTCAATGTTAAACCCTTTAGATGTGTGTTTATATAGAAGGTGTGCTTTAGCATATATAGCTTTCTTGATACAAGTGCTAATGAAAACGCCAGATCTTGTGTCACTTCTTGAACGGACCTAAGATGACGTCGTGTCATCTTACTTTCTTTTGCTGAGAAATTTGTTGGGAGAAAGAAGTTATGAATTATGGTGTTGTTTTACGGATTTTGAGATAGTTTTTATATATTTCAAGATGATTTTTACAGATTTTAAGATGGTTTTGTGCTTTAATTTACGTGCACCGTTGGAGAAAATAAATTCCCAAACAAGCACTATATATATCCACAAAGCTAATCTTTAAAATGTGAATCAATCCTTGTTAACAAACAAATATATATTTACCACAAGTATTTATCATCTTTTGAATTCGATCAAAATCGATAAGAACCACAAACAATAAAAACCATTAACATTGGTACAAAGCTTAAAACACGAGATTAACAGTGTCTTCACTTTCAATAAAAAAATTTATAATGGAACAATGAACATGGAGGGATGCTACATTCAAGGCGTTTGTTTGACCATGTGACATATGAGAAAATCCAAATTGAATCAATTTGAACATCAAACTCATTAATATCATCATGAATGGCTACGTTTGGAAACATGTTGGGGAGCCCATTTTGGCTCCCCAAACCCATTCTCACGCAAGTCGAGACAAAATTCCTCTCACATAAAGTACCTCAGAATCTGTGTCCGTTTTCTCAACGGGTTTCCAAATGAAGCCAATAATGTGTACAACCTTAATGTCATTGATACTATGATCAAAACCAAAGCCATTAAAAACCAACTTTTTGACTCGTATATGACCTTATCTTTAATCTCTCCACATTTAATAATTTAATCTTTCTTGTATATAATATATTTTCAGTCATCAAGCAATCATCCTATATTGCAAAAACATTACTTAACGCCATTAAAAATTACAAGTGTGTACTCCAACTCGACTGACGTATATTTGACTAAAAATTGGGGGGATCAAACATCCTTTGCATCTTCTCTGCTTTAATTGTTCACTCTCACAAGGGTCTCCCCTCTCTAGCTTCTTGCGAGTCGTTCTTGTTGCTGATCCATTCAAATTTAACAATTTTGAAACAAAAGTTGGCTACAAGATTCAATTATTAAATCAATAAAGATTAATAACTAAGATAGAAGACTGAAAGATTGATTTTTCCTATTTAATTTAAGATAGAATTAATGAAGTTCAAAGTTTTTCTTAGTCTCCTTTTCTTCTTTCTATTTTTTTCTAGAATCTCATCTCCACAATTAGATAGAAATGAATGGCTTAAATTTATTATTTTACAAAAGTATTATTATAAAAAGAAATAAATACATGAAAATCATACAAAATGACAAAAAATTTAATTTATAAAATATTAAATTTGTGCCATTTATTATTTGACCCAATGGAGATAATGAGATTTTGAGAAGAAAATGAGAGATTATGCTCTACTTTAACCACTGCAACGTCAAGGCAGTGCTTCCTGAACTCGTGATTTTGGGCTTGTGAAGCCTCAGCCTTGGATCCTCCTCAGCCCATTCTCCTTGCCATGGTGAGTGTAACCTTTTCTTACCTCTATCCATGCATTTAACAATGGCTATGAGAAGCCCAAATGTACGTTTAATAGTGTTTTTCTATAAAATAAAATAATCTCTTTTACATATTTATCTCAACTTATGTAAAAGTATTTTTTTACTATGTTCTCAAGCAGACCACTATCTTCTTTATGCCCGATTCTATTTTTAGATAAAGAGAATAATTTTTTTATTTATAATTTACATCATTAAATTTTTCATACCCATAAGGTTCTAAATTAATTACATTTGTTCATGCTTTATTAGTATTATAATAATAACAACAACAATAATAAAAATAAGTGGGAGAGATATGTAGGGAATTAAAGAAGATAAGTATGGTGTCTTAGAAAAAACATGCTATATTAACTAACTTAACTAATATCTTTAATCTAAATAGACATTACATTTAGGATTGGTAGAGTATTAATGTACAATTTTACTCTTTGTTTATTTATTATTATGTTGACTTTATTTTGATAGGGTACAATGTGTATTTAATAAGGATAAATCTAAGAAAATGCTGAATTTTTAAGCAAGTTTAATGAAATTTAAAGATTTTTTATCTATGTGTAAAATAAAAGGAGTACCTACATGTTCTCATGTCATGAACTATTTTTTCCATGTTCCCAAATGAAAGATATTATATATATAACATGTTTATATGTGTGTGTGTGTGTGATTCATTTGCTGTTGTATGTGGAGTCAAGCTGTCCCCACTCACTTTATTTTTAAATTAAAATATTAAGCAAAAATATTGTTTTATTTTCGGAACAGAAATTCACAGAAGGTTGTTGGATCTTTTAAGTGGATTTTCTCCATGAACTCGTCAAAAGATCGATGCGTGTGTTAACTGATGCTACCCAGTCATTAGTCTATGCTAATATACAAACACAAAATATAATTAATTAATAATTAATATTCTTAAAATTAGAATTAAAGATCAGTAACAAGTTTAATTTTTTATGAACTGTTATGTCATGGCTATTACAGAATTACTTTAATCATAAATGTAATATTCTAATCAACTTTATATCTCAAATTTATAATTTTCATACAAACTATTCCCATTAATTAAGGTAGTTTCAATGTACCACTTCAATCCTTATTATAAATTAATGTGTAGAAGAATTTTTGTGTGTTCAATATAAGTCAACCTAGCAATATCAACTTTGTTTTTAAATTTACACCTATTTAATTTTTGTTAAAAATAGAGAAAGATTTAAGAGAGTTTGGAATGATTGGCAAATGTAAAAAATGGATGAAAAATTTAATAATGATATACTTAAAAAAATTTATCAATTTAAGATATAAGAAAAGACGGAAAAATCTCTAAGCTAGCGTCTGCAAACCAGCAAGTGGAGAGTGTGAAGAGGAAGTAGAAGCCAATCATGCATGGATTGCCCGTTTCAAAAGAAATGAAAACAAGTGGTCAACATTTAAATAAAGAGGTCAATCACTACCTCGTGATGAATTCAAACTCACCGTGGAGAATAGTTTTTAAAGAGTCCATCGTAAAACCTAGGTTTTAAAGAATAGATTTTTGTGAGAATAACTTTTGTGGATTCTAAAGTAAAACATAAGTTTTGAAAATGTGATTGTGTTTAGAAAGTTATATTGAGAATAATTTTTACGGGTTTTGAGGCAAAGACTACGTATGAGAGAGAAAGAAAAGAAAAAGAGGAAAGATAAAATTTATTATGGGAGAGAGTGTGATTTGACAAGAAAATATTTTTTTCAAAACTCAGGTTTTGAAAAAATGTAAATGCTTAGACAAAACTTAAGTTTTGAGGCAAAACCTATATTTTCCCACAAAACCAAAGTTTTGAAATAGGCTTCCAAATAAGCCCTTAGTGAGACGTCTACATTTAACATTTAAAAGTATTTTGAATATGTTTAGCAAAAAGAAATACGTGGGTCTCTGTTTTGTTATATTACAGTTTGTATGAATTAATATGTGAGTATTTGTATCTTTTATAAATCAGTATTTATACATTTATATCCTTCATTTTTTGTTTTAATACAATTAAAAATTTTATTTCACATTTTTTATTTTTTACAGATAAAATATGAATTTAATTTTATTTCTTGATAATATAACAAACAAATGTAATAATCATCATTCAATTACATTACATTACATTCTATTATATTCACATGAATTCCATACGTGACCCAAACGGGTTATAAGATAATAAGATTTCGCTTGATTTGGTCTTACCCAGATCAACATGCAATGTATTCATTGTAGCCTTCACCTAAAAATGACATCACCCGTCATGTAACCGACAACAAATCCCTCGTCGTTACTAAATTACACAGATATACTAAAAATATCTACTTGATTAGCACGATCACTGATTAATCATATCTAGCTTTTATGGCCAAACTCCACTTCGTGAATATTTTATCTGCTTGAAGCGAAGGATAGACACATGGCTGGGCGTGAACAGACGATCGCTGTCAAGTTTTGAATAGGAGGAAGACGAAATGGATTTTGTCAAGAACCCTACAGACTGAATCAATAAATAAAAAGAGAGCCACCAATAATTTGTGCACAGCATTTAGTGGGAAAACACAGAGAGATCATGTCTGGTGGGATTCATAGGAATCTAGTACCTTCACGAACGTTGTAGAAGTTTCATGGGGACACATTCTCCACATTATTCAATTAAGTTTCGTTCTGGTTACGTGCCTTAGCATAAATTAAGCAGTATATTAATCCCATGCCACGTTGGGAAGTTCAATAACACTGTACTACCTAATGGATTGAGTCTTTTTTTTTTCGGGGGAAAAAATCTGACCAGATGAACTGACCACAGACGTGTGGACGTACGGAACTGTGGTGTCACCCGATCAGAGAGTCACTTGACTGCAGATATGGTTCAAGATTAGTGTTATTTTTCTAGTGGAGCTATTAGGAGTTGAAACTTAAAAGCTAACACGTACGTACGAAAACCCCACAAACAGTCTTCCCACTATGATCCTGGCTTCTCTCTGGAATTTCCAGAACCTTCCGAACTGAAGGACCACTTGCCTCCAGCTCTCCTTCAAGCCCTTGATTCGTCCACTTGCTAAGTGCAATTTGAGGCAAGGATTTGTATCTATTCAATGGGTCTAGAACTTTCTACTAATCCATTCATTTAGCAGTTATCTCACACGTATTTAATTTAATCTCGCCTCTAAAAACTGCTCTCTTAACTTCTTCAATTATAATAAAGGATGACCGATAACCAACTTATCTTAATCACCTAAACGAGTTTCGGTGGATGGAGTGGAAATGAAGTCTCTTCAATTAAAAGTCACAACCATACGATTTCAAAAAGTCACAACCATAATAACTTTTTAATGAAAAGCTGCACCTTTATGATATGTAGGAATACATGACTTTAAAATTACAACCCCCTACATACCCCTTTAAATAAACTAATTAATTTATAAATTAATTAATTTATAAGCATACAACTCTCTAAAAATCACATCTCTTCCTTTGAAAAATCAAATCTATTCATTTAAAAATTCACATATTTTTATTTTTAAAAAATACTTTAACACATCGAAGGCCCATGGGAAGAGCACCTTCAAGCCCAACCAAAGACGAGCAGACGAAGCAAAAGGAATAGCTGCGAGACATGGAAGAGGACGCGTAGTATAATGCTATGTTTGATATGATAGAATTGGGAGGTGGAATTGGAAATGGAATTCAATTCCTATGTTTGATATGGTGAAATTGAGGGGTGGAATTGAAAATGGAAATGGAATTCAAAATGGGTAGAAATGAATTCCATGATGTAACTCATGGAATTGTGTTCAATTTCATGAAATTGATTTTTTGACCCCTTATTTTTTTCCTATATTTATATCCATTTCCATCCTCATCTCCATTTCCAACTCCACCTCCATTTTCATTTCCATCAAAATCAATTCTAGCGTACCAATCTAACCACTAGTTTTCAGAAAAGGGTTAGAGGAGTGGGAAATGATTGATGAATTCTCTCTCCTGCTGGACAAGCTCTCTGTAGCAATTCTGTTATTGCTTTATGTAATTTTTATTCTGCTATTCCTTACTGCATTTCTTGTTTTTGCATTAAGTTGTAATCGTTGTGTAAACCAGAACCTTATCTTTTCCTGACGAATTATTATCAGTACTTCCATATTCGCTTGCGTTCCATTTATTCCTTACAGAATATTGGTAAGTAAGGGCGTGGGGTGTGTGAGTGGCTGGTGGCTTCCGCAGGGCAAAAGCGAGAGCTGTGTCTAAAGATTGCTAATTTGCGAGAATGGTGGCTTCAGAAGGAATCATGTTGGCCGACACGTATGAATGAGAAGCTAGCTCTTGAGGTGTATTTGCATATCCCAAAGCTTTTGGTCTTTAGCATCAGACAATGAAATACTGCTGTCTCTCACGAAAGGAACAAACTACAGAAACATACCAATCACATACTATCTTCCCACTACCTTTCAATTTTATATTTTTTCCCCTCATTCTTCAAATAGTTCGAATTGAGATTGTAAATCCCTAGTTTTTTCAAGATAAGAACTCGTTTGTAATACGTACAATTTACACTATAAATAAAGTTTTATATTTAGAATCAATATGTGATAATATATATAAGCAATAATCAACTTAAACAGAATCACAAAATTCAAGTGCGCTGCAAAGATTGTCCTTTGGTTCACATCTCCAGGTTGCTAACACACAGCCATACTCTATTTTGGAATAAATATCAACCATATTTTTTATTTTCAGTTTCAGTTTCCAAATAATTGGAATAAAAATAAATTCGAAGTGATTACATACATATTCATGTTACGTTATTATAGCATGCACGTCTATCGCCTTTTGCGTGTATGGCGAAAGAAGGTATCTCAAAAAAGTGTGTAAGCAATTATGGGCTTAAACTTTAAGATGACAAAATTAAGAAGGAATTGCACCAACACCGTAGGATTTGTTTCTGGGATGCACTTGCACTGTGGTAAACAAAGTAATCTAGTGAACACAAGATAGTAAAAGATAATGCCTTGCTCTTTCACAATGAAATGTCATAGATTCTTGCTTCATGGACTCCACTCTGTATTGTAGAGACATATATGGGAGGAGCTTGGTGGCAAAGTGGGCGATGTTAATGGCCTATAAAAATGCGAGTCTGAGAAGCACCACCGCCTAGAATACGTGTATGCAAAATGCAGGTGTCGTTGAAGGCGGAGAGTTTATATTTCTTGACACTAGAAGGGAAATGGCACGACGTTGTGGCGGAGTACAAAAGCAACACGAAGATACACACTAGACCCATCAACATCACAAACGACACTGTGTTGCATGTGGCGGTGAAAGACAACAGAGTGGACATCGTGGAGAAGCTAGTCGAAGAGATCAAGAGATCGAAGAAGTCATTGCCGGCGCTGCAGATACGGAATGAGAAGGGTGATACGCCGCTACACTGCGCGGCGTCGAGAGGGTCCCTTGAGATGTGCAAGTGCATAGCGGAAGCTCAAGGGGGCGACACCACCAGATTGATCGGAGCGCTCAACAACAAACAAGAGACGCCTCTCTACTTGGCTGCTCTTCATGGCCATAAGGATGCTTTTCTGTATCTTTACTCTCGCTGTGCCGACAAGTCTGTGGGGCCCTGCCTACGAGGAAGCGATGGAGACACCGTCCTTCACTGCACCATCCGCCGAGACCACTTTGGTTTCATTCTAAATCTTTGTTTAATTATTGTTGTGATAACAATTAAGGATCATCATCGCTCAGTTAATTTCGATCCACGTATGTTAATGGCAGAGTTGGCATATGAAATCATTCATTTGTACGGACGCCAGATTGTGGGCTCAGTTGATGAAAAGGGGATAACTCCTCTGCACATCCTGGCGAACAATCCTTCTGCCTTCGAAAGCAGCAGCAGCAGCAACTTCAGATGGTATAACAAGCTCCTCTACAGCTGTAAGCACAACACTAATTTAGTAATTTTACTACTCTCTCTTCAGTTGCTAATTGGATGGATGTAGATATATGATTGGTTTGAGCAGATGGTAGCTAATGCTTATTTTCGTTTTCTGGTGGAAGGCGTAATCGTGGAGCCATTCATGATCCCGGACCGGCTCTCACAGCACAATGGCACATTCCTGAGCTGGTTAAACTCTCCAAAAACCCATATGGGCAAGTTCCTTCATTCATGAAAACATATAGACATTTTGTTCATTCTAATTTGCTTAAAGTAAGTGTATATATATATATATAGTAGATGCGTGCAATGAGTATAGGTAGATTAAGGTGTAGGTGGTTTAATTTGCAAGAGTTTGATCTGATGCAATCTCTTAATTCTATAGTCAAGGTACACTTGTTTTGCTGTAGGTTATCAGACCAAAAACGAAGATGCAGAAAACCCATGTTACGAAGATGCGTATGAACATGGTCCGCCAAATTATCGGACATGTAACATTTTGGTGCGAGCATTATTGACCTTTTTTATTTGGCTTGTCTTCGGAGCCTTTGGTACACTCTCTGCCCAATAATTGTTTAACATCGCACGTAGGTTTATGTGGCAATATATTTACATTATATAATTGATCATGTTTTAATTGAATTCTCTATTGAATGAATAAGGATCGAAGGATATAAGGAAGAAGAAAGAGAAGCACGTGTGGTGTAGTAAAATACTGGAGGCACTTTGGAGGCATAAAAATATAGCATATGTTGGAGGTGGAAGTACGCCCCAAGGCCGTCCCATTAGGTATGCACCAGACGACGATGATGAAGAAAGGGAAGAGGATGATGAGGAGGAGGAGGAGGAAGAATTTCCCGACCCTTTTCACATCGGTCGCCACAAAACAGGTTTCTCACTTCACTGCATTCACAATCCTATTTCTAACCGTACGAACACGTCGACCTATTCTTCTTTCTTCCTTAGACCCTGCTTAGGCACAAACGTTGCAACATTAAATCATACGTTGGAATAGGACTGTGGGAGACAATTGTACTCAAAAGAAAAGAAACTGTTGATTCAATACACAGGAAATATAAAGATATATATGTATATAGGAGCTAGTAAACCCAGTTCTTGCTGTCATTCTAATAATTGCAATTACAGGTGATGATACCAGCAAAGAGGGGAAACCAA
>JANTPZ010028453.1:0-12398 GCA_025593235.1 Vachellia pachyceras
AGGTGGTTAAATTTTTTGAATCGGTTAATTAATTCTTTCATTTAAGATCTGATGATAAATTTTCCTTTCTTTCGAATGCCTTGTTTCTAAAGTAGAGGAGACTTTAGCTATCTAGAGTATTTATTGAATTGTTTTATAATGACATTTTGAGATGAGATATATAAATATATAGACGATGATTATTAGTCATAACTCAAGCAATAAACGTCCCTTTATATGTTTCATCATATAAGATTTTGTAAGATTTGAGAGACATGTATAAAAAAAAGTATGACCATAAGGTACGAACTAAATTTTTTTTTTGGATAATACAGATATCTACAAACTACCCTTCATAAATATTCATAATTAGGAAAGTTGGGAACATAAATTTTTTTTTAGTGAAAATGTATACTTTTTGCAAATATTAATTTAATTAACCAAATAATTTAATCGTTGTTATACATTAAATGATATTTAAATATATTTAAATATTAATTATTTAATATACTTATTTTTATATTTTAAGATTTAGCCATATTTTATCAGCATTTAATATTAGAATCACTATTTAAATTTAATGAGTCATCATTTTTTGTAAAGTAAAAATAAAGATATTAAGAATAAAGGATTTAAAATGCACTTTTTAAATTTAAGAGATCAAATTGAATCTTGATGTAGACTTCAATGACCAAATGCATACTTTAACTTAAATTAGTATCACTGATATACATAATAAGATCCATGCAAACTCAAATGAACAATGTGATTTATTTGTATAGGGTTAATGTGCATCTATAGTATGAAAATATTTTCTTAAATCCATTCAGCACCTTAGAGTATTTTGTGGTGCATCAGGTGCCCTAAAAAAATACTCTATAGTGTTGGATACACCACAAAATACTTAGAGTGTTGAATGCATATGAAGAAATATTTGAGGGTGCTAGCACCTTAATCCTTTTCTATGATTTGATCCTATATATCACCAATTTAACATCAAAAATAATTTTAATGATTAATTTTTAAAATAAAAAAAAGATATTTTTTCCTGCATGTTTACAGTAAAATGGAATGAGGTTTTCAATAACGTTGAGGACGAAGGATAGAGTTGTGAATACGTAAAAAGAGGAAGGACTCGTTAGGGCAACAGGATAAATGGTAGGGGCCTAATGAAAGATTCTACGTAGAGAGTGGACCAACCACTAGTTAATTAGAAAAATATAGATATGTGGTTTTTGATGCTTCATCGTATAGCCACTCTCACACTACACATTTTATATCATTTAACTCCCAATTATTCAATTTTTGATTTTTTATAATTTTTTATAAAAATGATATATATAGAAAGTGGACTAAGTTGGTTGACATAATCATAGATATGCATAAATTCGACCTGTCAGGTTAGATAGAAAAACCATTAAACCAACCCCCAAGTAAGGGCAAGCTCAACTGGTTGCTTTTTTTTTTTTTTTTTACTTTTTTTCAAGGAAAATGTCTAAAATATACATGTAACCCTCAAAATTTTATTAAGTTTTAGTTTAATCTCTCAAAGTTTATAAAATATATTTTTGATTTTTTAATGTTAACAATGTTAATTTTATTAACAGAAAATAATGACTCGTTAAATTTAAATGATGATTCTAAAATTAAATATCATGAAGTTTACTTCAAATTCAATCCACTAATATAATATTTATATTTTGAAATATGAGCAGATGTTAAAAGTTTACATCAGATGGAATCTTTATTGTGCTTTATTTCAAGTATTTTTCAGTTTATAAATTTAGTTAAAGGCTAACATTTAAGGATTAAAATATACTTTATAAATTGAAATGACTGAGCTAAAACCTCATAATGCCACATCATCCATACTCTCTTCCAATGAAAATATTCCAATTATTTTTTTAGGATTTCATATCTTATAAATTTCTCTTGATTATTTATCTTTTTCCATAATCCATTATGATATATATTTGTGGGACCCATAATAAAAGATAATTGAAACATTTTGATTGGAAAGATCATTGAAGATTGCATTTGGAGAGTATGTAGCATTTGTTTGTTTGTGACTTTAATCCATAGCTCCTTTATTGCAAGAACTAATTAGTTTCTTTATGAAAGCAGTTAAATCATTGATTTTATATACGAAGTAGTTTCATTAGCAAAAAATGAATTATAATATAATAGGGTAAAATTGTAAAATAAAATAGGGAAAATTAGGGATCAGTTCCCAATTGAAGAATTAATCGATCAGAGGACCTAGTCAAAGATGGACTTGATATATAAGATTTAAAGGAAAAGACAAAACTATCCTTAAAACGTTGTGGAAGCCAGTTGCATATGTAGGAAGCTCAGTTGCATATTTTTCCACTTTACTGTTTGCACTTTGCAAAATGGAAAATATACAACTGAGCTTCCATAAAGGTGCAAAGTTGAAAACATCCAAGTGACCTTCCCACATATGCAATTGGACTTCTACGAATGTGTAAAATGACAAATATGCAATTGAGCTTTCTACATATGCAGTTTAGTTTCCAAGATATGCAAGTGAGCTTCCACGAAGGTGCAAAATGGAAAATATGTAACGAGTTTCCACAAAGGTCCAAATAGCAAAGTGAAAAATATGCAATTGAACTTCCTACGTATGTAACTGAATTCTAGGATATGCAAGTGAGCTTCTACGAATGTACATAGTGGCAAATATGCAACTGAGCTTTTACAAAAGTGTACATATGCAAATGAAAAATATGCAACTGAGTTTTTACATATGTAACTGAGGTTTCAGGATATGCAAGTGAGTTTCCTCGAAGGTGCATAATGGCAAATATGCAACTGAGTTTTTCAAAAATACAAATGAGCTTCTACAAGCTAAGGTGCAAATGTGTAAAGTGGAAAAATATGCAATTGAGCTTCCTACATGTGCAATTGAGCTTTCAAGATATACAAGTGAGATTGCACCATATGAAAGTGAGCTTCCACAAAGATGCATAATAGCAAATATGCAAGTGAGTTTCCTAAAGATGCAAATGTGTAAAGTGGAAAAATATGTAACTGAGCTTCTGACATTTGCAATTGGACCTTCACAATGTTTAAAGAGTGGTTTTGTCTTTTGCTCTAAATGTTATATATGTCCATTTATGTCTCTCTTTTCTGTTTACTCGGCTATTTATCGTCAATTTTCCCAATAAAATATCATATATGATTGCAAGAAATTAAAAGAAATTGATGTAACGCCTTTTCTTTTGTCAGATTAGCTTTAAAGGATACCACGATTTTGTCGTTGAAAAGTAGGTGCAACTAAATTATGATACTAAAATGTTTCTTCAACGGAAAAAGCTACAAGATTCATTAATAAAAATTGAGATAGATATTTAATTTCATGACTATAATTCACACACACACACACACACACACAAGTTTGTGTCACATGGCGGTACATTTTTATTTTCAATAGCTAATAATAAAACTACATAATAATTAATCATATATAAACTTTAATGAATAATCAATTTGTTGATAGTAAGATTATACAATTGTACATCATCGATTCACGCAAGACTATTTTAATCAAATTAATCAAACAAAAATATTAAAATTAATTAATATTTTATTTGATAAAAAATTGTTTTAAAATTTTAACTTTTCATTGAAATCCTTAAGCTCTGTTCCAAAATCGAATATAACTCTTCTAAGTAGGGAGTTATAATTATAAAAGGGTATAGTTGAAAAATAATAAATATTTCATAGATTATGTAAAGGTTATTCCAAATATTATAAAAAGTTTCTATGAAAAGGTGTTATTTATAATCTCAATGGATCTGTGTTTTAATAATGTCTCGAACATGCCTCCAAACATAGTAGAGGTAGTATATAATCTACTAAGGTTGATCTAATTGATTAAAAACTGTCTTATATAATCTAAAATACCATTAATTTAAATATTGTTGCTAATGTGATGGCTTTAGTGATAAACATTTTGAAATTTAAAAATATCTTTATAAATGCTTTTTGAGCAGGAAGTATATCCTAACCTTGGCAAGCTCTCACAATACAACACCTAAATTTTTCTAGTACCGAAAATGGTAGGGATAAGAGTGTCTCTATATTTCTTAATTCATATATATACCAAAAAAAAAAACAAAAAATCTAAGGGGCCTTAGCCATAACAGTTGAAAGTTTACTCGTAAATTTATTATAATTTGTTGAATGATATATGGTAAAATGATTGTTAATTGTGAATTGTTTGTTGGAGATGATTGAAGATCCAATTCAAGAATTTGAAAAATTGACCAATTTTGTTTTTCCATGAATAAACTTTCATAAACGAAATCTGCAGGTATGCATAAGCTTATAACAAACATACAGTAATGAACACCTCTGAATAAAAGAACAGTACATTGGTTAAAAAAAATAACAAACCATAAAACATCAACAACACATGAATATATTGTCAAGTGTATAATTGAATTATTGAGATTTATTACAACTAAAAAAATTTTTAATTGAGCTATGTACCATGTAATTATGTAAAAGCATTTTTTTTCCATTTACTTAAAAAGGGAAAAAAATTCTTAATGGATCTATTTGGTAGACCTGTTTAAATTCCTATACTTGTACATGTTTATATGAAAAAAGAAAAAAGAAAAACAATTTTTCTATGCAATTTTATAAATTTGCAGTCCTTCAGTGTTATTATTTCTCCCATGGTTCTTCTGGGTTATTTTCTCTTAAAAGTTTGAAAATAAGGCAAGACTGAACTATTCTCTACGTGCGGGTAGGTTGGTTACCTGAATCATATCATATCATTGTACTCTATGTATCGACCGATACTATTTTAAAAAATTATTAACAAAAAGGTGATTCAAGGAAAAAAATATTGGTGGTTATTCTGTGTAATTGTTAACCTCTCATGGTTTTTCTTGGTCATTTTCCCTTAAAAATTGGAACAAGTCAAGGCTGAATTCTATCGGTTTCTATTCCAAGGGAGAGAAAGGATCATGTGTTGTGTGTGCAATTTGGAAGGAAACGTGTAGAGATGCCTTATTTATGGTATCGTCAACGTTGTCCAGCTCTATGCATCCGCCACCTTATCCACTCATTTTCTCTCTCCATCATCCATTTTTTTTATTAAGAATTTAGGAGAAAAAATGGTCATATATTATTTTTAAATGTACACGTGATATCAAATAGTATTATTGGATGCAGAAATATCTATCAACTATTGTAAAAATGTCACCACTGTTAATCACACAAAATGCCAATCGTGCACATATCAACTCTAATTCACCATCTTTGGCCACCTCCATCAACTGTCTCTCTCTCTCTCTCTCAAGGCTCAAACTTTCTTTCTCTCCCTCTTCTATGTGTGTTTTGACAAATCCGTTGAGAGAAAAGGGTTACGGCTTCCGAGATGATTTTACGGATTTTGAGATGGTTTCATGTATTTTGATATGGTTTTTGTGAATTTCAAAATAGTTTTTACAGATTTCGAAATTATTTTATCTTTAACTTACATGCACCGTTGGAAATAAGGAATTCCCAAACAAGCTCTCTCTCAAGATCCGGCTAGAGGATGAAGAGCCGAGATTGTGGAGAGAGACCTTGCCATACTCCTTCCCCTCCCTTCTATGCCCCCAAAAAAACACATTTTTCAGCATCCTATTTTCCATAGCAATTGCCCACTAAAAAGGAAAAGGTGAGAGAAATCATGAAGGCTTTGCTCAACACAAAGGAAGAAAAGCATGCAGCTTTCAAATCAAAGCGCCAGCGAAGTGAATTTGGTCCATGTTGGTCACAACAACAGCAGCCATGGCTGGCAGAAGAACACCTACGCTAAGCGGCAGTGGAAGACGACCAAGCAGACCAACTATTCTAATTCTAACACGAATTCTAGTAGAATTTTTGCCAGTGAAAAATCGTGGTCGGTAGTGACAACTTTTTCTGTTCACTGGAGTAACAATCAAAGTTAGAGTTGGCATGCATGTGGACCATTTATACCGTTTTGTATGATTAATGATAAAGAGTCTGTAGTGGTAAAGAAGTATTTTTAATGAAAGCCGATGTAAATATATAGAGGAGATTATTTCGTTTTACGAAAAAGTATTGTTGAACTATATTTAATTTTTTGAAACGTTCCAAACAAACCTAAAGAAAAGTAATGGAAAGTTCTTTGTGATTAACGAAGGTGCCATTTTTTTCCACTGTTTTTAGTAGTTGATAGACATTTATACATCCAATGACAGTATTTAGTATCAGATGCATATTTCAGAATAGTATATGGGTGTTTTTGACCTTTTAACACTTTATAAGAGGGATTGAAACCATAACCTTTCACTTGAGAGTTTCTATGTCAATAAGTTACAAAATCTTTGATACCTCAATTATTCAATGCCATTTTCTCAACTTCTCATTTTTTATATATTATTATACTATATTTTAGTGAATAAGCCAATAAAAATAATTTTTATAAAAATAATAAATATAAATATTTTAGAGTAGTTTATTGGTTAAATGAAAGTTATATTAAGGATTGAAAGAAAAAATTTATTTTACTAGTCCCACTCCCCTCGCTCCGCCTCCACCTCCTTCCTTCCCCTCTCTTTCTATATCATATCCTTTCTCTCTCATGCCATCTCAAGTTTATTCTCAATAATTTTTACTTTTGGCGGAGACATTATGGTCATTTTATATTTTAAGTATTTATTTTTTTTGTATTTAATTCATATTCATAACAAACAAACTATGAACTAGAATTTTATTTATTTATTTATTTTATATTCCAAATATGCATGATTGAGTCCAAAGTAAATTTTCATTCCCAAGACTAGCTTCTTTTCCCTTTGGTATCCAAATTCTTTTTTTTTCCTCTGAAAAATAGATATATTTCAATCATACCAAATAGGCGAGGCAGGGACAGCTCATCTCTTTTCATGATTCATTAACCTATTTATAGTCCTAAAAGCGCTTTTTCCATGAGAATGTGTAAAAAAAAAAAACAATTGTAGCGTGTAAAGAATAAATTAGGGTGTTTGATTTACTTGATTTCATATTTAATCTGGTAGACCAAACATAGATATTAAAATTTGATGAAAATACAATAATGCCCTTAACTTGGTTAGGGGAGGCTCATTTGCTTACAAGTTTCAAGGTGGTAGTATTCGAATAGCAAATTCACTAAAACTGACTTGTTATTATCTATAGTAGAATCAAAATTTGCTAAACTGAAGTTGCTATCAAAATTTGGTTAGAGGAGGCCAATTTCCTTGTAAGTTCCAAGATGCATATTTAAATGGTAAATTTCCTAAAAGTGACTTTTTATTACATAAATTCAAGTTACAATTCACTAATTCGAAGTTACAATCAAAATTTGGCTAAGGAAAACCATTTCCTTACAATTATAAGGTACAAATATTTAAATAATAAATTTCATAAATGTGACTTATTATTACATTTACTTGAGTTGCAATTTATTAAATTGAAGTTGCAATCAAAATTTGACAGGGGTGGCCCATTTCATTGCAAGTTTCAAGATATAAATATATAAATAACAAATTCCTTAAAATTGCATTGTTATTATCCAAACTCTAGTTGCAATTCCCTAAACTGCAATTGCAATCAAAATTTTCTAAAATGATTCTTATTTACTTGTAAATTCCAGGGCACAGGTATTCAAATGAAAAATTTCTTAAAATTGACTTGTAACTAATTAAACTCAAGTTGTAATTCGCTAAAGTCAAGTATATGTAATAACAAGTCAGGGGCATAATTGTATTTTCATCACATTTCAATATCTCTATTTGATCCACTGGTCTGATATGTGATTAGGCAAATTGGGCACGCTAATTTATCTTTCCCACATTACAATGGTTTTTTCTATCATTCTTCATTTTTTGTTTGTCTTTTTTAAAATTCTTTGTAACCAATTAGTGCCTATATTATTTTTGTTTTTCATCTTCCCATTCCCTTGCTCTTCACTTGATTCAAAGAATCATATGAAATGTCGGCAGTGTTTGGTTCAGCGGTAAGAGTCCTAAAAGGAACTTTTGGGGTCCAAAAGCATTTATAAGCCTTGTGCGGTCATTTGGTCCAGCGGTAGGGTAAAAGGAGAAGTTGCTTGGAAGTAGCTTCTGGCGAGAAGCTAAAATGGGTCACGGTGGCAGGAGAAGCTAGCAAAATCCCTCACATGTCGTTCCCTTCCTTCTTCTCTTCCCTGCTCTCTCTACCATCGAGCCTTTCTGCCTCACTAGATTTCTTCCTTTGTTAGCTTATTAGATCACTTTGGTTCCAGCTTAATCTATCTCTCCAATTTCCCTCTTTTAAAGAAGAGGAGACAAGCTGGGAAGGGATATGATGCGAGGAAGGTTTATTAGGTAAAAGGGAGGAGGAGGAGGAAGAATGGTGTATGTTTATTTTTCTCAATTTATTCGGAATCAAATGCGGTAGTGTCAGCTTGTTTTATTCTGTGATGGGTATCTTGTGATGGTAAAAATCCCATTAAAAATCCCAGTAATGGGTAGCTTGTTTTGTGTGGTGTTAGTATTAATCGAAAGAAATTTTCTTTTTTTCTTAATATTTAATGTACGTATATTTTCAATTACTCTATTTCTTATTTTTTATTATTTTTCTTATCCTCAGAATTATCACAAATAGTTAAAATAAAATATATGAATATATAGATATGTAATTTTTCACCAAAAATCACTTCTCAAAAGTTTATCCAAACGGTTTCACCTTTTCAAAAAAAGTCACTTTTCAAACATTTATTCAAACATAAATCACGTTTCACTTTTGACTTCTACTCAGAATTCCTTTTCCAAAATAACTTCTACCAAAAAGTCACTTTTTCAACTGCTTATCCAAACATTTATCTATGATTTTCCATGTAAGCATGTAACATAACATTTTGTTTAATATGCTATCAAAATGAAATTCATATTTTATCTAAAAAATAAAATAAATGTGAAATGATTTTCAAACTCTATCAATATAAAAAATGAGAGCATAAATGTTTAAATGTTGATTCATAGAAGGCACAGCTATTTATTGCACTATTTAGAACCACGTTCAACAGTATTTTTTTTCTTAAAACGAGATAATCTCCTTAACACATTTACCTCGTAAATAATAAAAGTACTTCTCCACCGCATTCCCAAATGGCCCCATTTGATAACACTTTTGGATCTCCTAAAAGCACGTTCAACAATGTTTTTGGCAAAACAAGATAATCTACCCCACATGTTTACCATGAGTTACGTAAAATCACTTTTCTACTGCATTTCCAAATAGGTCAAATTAATCTTTATAAGCTAGAATATGAATTAAATTATATGCAGGAAGTCATGTGATTGTGATTATTTATTTTTTAGATTGAGACTTTCAGATGTAAATAATTTCTTTTTCTTTGCCAACCTTGAAGATGTAAATCTAAATTAGCACTTAATAATAATGTACTGAGCAAACTTTTTTTAATACATCAATTTTAGGAAAGGGGTTGAGCTCATCCATGATCCAATGGCAAGGTACCTAACTCATGATCACTGGGGCCTGTCCCTGAGGGGCACTGGAGTATGTCAAGTAGTACCGGTAAAGCGGGTCAGGCCGCAATCCACGCGGGTTGGCGGGCTGGGCGGGCCAGCCCGTAGCCCGTCAACTTATTTTTTTAAAAAATAAAAAATAAATTCTTTTTTCCTTTTTTACCCAGCTTTTCTATAAGATTGCATATTTATACTATTCTATTTCAAATTCTATGAATAAGTGTTCAATAATTTCTTAAAAATAGAATTTAGTATTCTTTTTTCTTTGTAAAAAAATATTGAAATGAAAAAAGTAAAAAAATACATAAAATATATTTTTTCCAAAATAAAAAAGCGGGTTAGGCGGGCTGGGCCCAACCCGCATTACCGGCTATAATGTCAAGTAAGCCATAATTTTGACTACACGGGTAGGTCAACTCAATTTCACTAAGCTGAGCAAACTAAGTGTACATAGGACCCGTTTGGCAAAGCGGTGGAGAAGTACTTATGGGCTTATTCACACAAGCCGAGGCAAATATGTGGAGGATATTGTCTCGTTTTACTGAAAAACACTGTTGAACGTACTTATAGGTACAAGACAAGCACATTAATGTAAAGGCGGCTATATATGTGGTCTCGAAAACCAAAAGGAAGAAGTAGGAAAAGCAACTGAATTCATTCTCTTCCTCTTTAGATCACATTTTTCATGAACCAAACGTGGCCTCAATTGGTTGGTTGACTAAGGGCTTGTTTGGTAACCAATTCTAGAATCTAGGTTTGGTTTGAAAACCTAGATTTTACCTTAAAATCGAGGTTTTTTCCAAGCAAAAAAAATTTTCTCTAAAGCTATTTTGATTACAAAACCTCAATTTGAAACCTAGATTTTCTTTTTCCTACTTTTTTCTCTTTCCTCTTTTCTACTTTCTCTTTCTTTCTCTTTCCTACCAACTTTTTTGCCTCAAAATCCGTAAAAACTAATAATTTCCCAAACATAAATCACTTTTTAAAATATAAGTTTTATCTCAAAATCTGTAAAAATTAGATTTTACTTCAGTTATTTTCAAACTTACACCTAAGGAAGCCTGCAGAACAGCATAGAAGCCCTAGAGCCATATATGATTAATTTTTATATATCTTGGTTCTAAAAGAGTGAATCATATGCAAATTGTTATCTGACCCATATCCGAAGATAAAAGAGGCCTGAGTCTACGATTCCACTTTCCACAGTCGTCCTCACAGTTTTCACGTCTCCATTTCCTCTCTCTCTCTCTCAACTAGCTCCCCTCTTCTGCTCAATTCTCTCTGACCAACAGTACCTGAAATCCCCCCTTCTCCACATACCCATCAATCTGTTACTCTCGCACACATATTCCCTTTTTGTTTTCTCAATCTTCCTTCGTGAAACTGATCACACTACATATCTTTTTTCTGCTACCCCAGATCGTTTCAGAGATACCCATCTTCCAATTTCCTTCTCAGGGTCGGGTTTCTCCTTCATACTTTAGGTTTCTTGAAGGAGATTCTTGTTCGGTTAATGGATAATTGTATTTCATAGTTCGTCGTTCATACTTCATATAGAGGTTTCTGTGAAGATCAGGAGCTGCAGGTAGAAGAGGGCACTAGGTAAGCTAAAGCTATGTTGGATCTCAATGTTGAGATGGAAGGTTCTCAGCCCCAAAGGGAAGAAGACTCTGGGACTTCCAACTCCTCTGTGCTGAATTTTGAAGAGCCTCGAGACGAAGATTCTTCTGCCTTTGTATTCGACATACTGAAGAAAGAAACAATTTGTCGGGTTGAGGATGGAGATAAGGAGGCGCCAGAAATCACGACAAAGCCACTTTTCCCTGTGAACAGTGGCGACAAGGGACGCAGAGATTGTGATTTCCGATTGGGATTATCGTGTTCGAGAAGTAATCAATCGCTGAACCTGTCCTTCGCTGAGAGTGATGCAGCTGGCACGCAAGATGAATTGAGAGTGTTGCAGCAAAAGCAACCTCAAATCAGGAAAAGCAGAAGAGGGCCCAGGTCTCGAAGCTCACAGTACCGGGGTGTTACTTTCTACCGCAGGACGGGTCGATGGGAATCGCATATATGGTACACAGTTAAAGTTTTAGGTTCATAGGGTTATTTCTATTACAAGAAATTTTCCATGTTTCTAAAATTAGAAGTTCCGCCTGAGTTAGCCTTTTGATCCCTTTCTAAAAGTTTTGAATTAGTCAACGTGTTTTCATCCCTGAAAAGTCCAATAATCTGCTGACTTTGGATGGTTTAACAGTGCTAAGTAAATAAATAATATCTATAACAACATAAGATTAGATTTATCCTTATTTTGGATAAATATATGTGAAACAAAGGGGTGTTTTTGGGAAAGCTTCTCAAAATCCCGAAAGCACGTTTAACATTGTTTTTTTGCAAAATCAGATAATCTCTTTCACACATTTACTTTGTAAATGGTAAAAGTACTTCTCTACTGCTTTATCAAACACTCAAGATTAGGTTTATCCTTATTTTGGATAAATATATGTGAAAAAAGAGGACGACGTTGGACACTTATGAAACTACGGGGATGGAAATTTTAATACCAAATTTGGTGTGTCGGTGTTATACCTTGTTTGATTGTCAGTTCACTCAGCTCATTATTTCTGTGAACGCAGGGATTGTGGGAAGCAGGTCTATTTAGGTAAGTGGATAACCCCTTGGTGTTTAGTTTAAGCTCAGAGGATGTTTCATTTGGTTCTTTAGTTTTTCTTTTGCTGATTTAGCATATTGGCTTTTGGTTAGGCGGATTCGACACTGCACATACTGCAGCAAGGTGATAATTGTATTCCTCTGTTGTGAGTGCATGACGTGATTTTTAAATTCTCCATTTCAGTCTAAAGTTGATGTTTGTCTATGCAGAGCATATGA
>JANTPZ010028454.1:0-11249 GCA_025593235.1 Vachellia pachyceras
ATAATATAGAAAGATTTAGAATGTGTGTGATATTTGTAGATTTGTGTAGAATTCTCTAGATGCAAAATGTAAGCCGTAGGATCAAATCAATCTCCACCATTCGTTAAGGAGGTGGAAGAGTATAAATAGAGGTGTGTAGGTGAGTTGTTTGTAGAATTAAGAAGGAAGAGTAGAAGTAAGTTGAGAGAAGAGATAGAATTGAGAGAGTTGAGAGAATAAGGCAAAGTATGTGAGAGAAATACAAGAGTTGTTGTATTCAGTATCAAATAAAAGTTTCTTTTCGTTGAAGTTCCTTATTCTTATTTAAGCTTCCTACCCAACAGTAACCGAATTAGTTGCCCCGTTAGTTACACAGTTGAATAGCATATATACTGATGAACACTGATACACTTGTATGGAATAATACACTCGGTTTCTTATCTTTCGTGCTCTCTCCTTCTCTCTGCTTTACTGGCCTGTACCAGTACCCCTCCCAATTTTTTTTATTCACAGGGGTTGGCTCTTGGATATTTCTGTCTGTATCATATGTTGGCGATATTGGTGGGAATGGTTCTCTGAAGAGTATAAGAAAAAGAGATGAAGAAGATGGAAAGGAAAGTTGTGCACAGTGTCTCCAAGGCGTGGAACACTTTCCTTTAGGCTGCCCTGAGTGGATAGGTGAGATATTTATGAGGAGTGCTGCTTAGTTGAAAGAGTGGTCAAAAACCAAGGCTGCCCTTGGTGGATCACTCAAAAGGAAACGCGAGGAGAAGAAGGATAAGTCATTTTCTGCTGAAAATCGTGCCTGCTGTTGGGTTTTTGATGAAGTGCGAAACTTGGGGTAACATTCTAAGTATTGATTGTTATATTCTCCGATCAAAGCTGTACATGTGGAACTTCAAATTAGCAACACCATTAACTCTCGACCATTTTTGTACGTGTCATTTTTTAGCTGAAGAATCTTGTGACAGATGTATAAAAGCCAGAGTGCTCGATACACGTATAACGATTATAGCAAGGTCATAGCTAGGTCACTCATAGAGAAACAGACACGTGGCAGACTGTTAGATATGAATTGTAACTGCAACAGTAGTTAGCGGTTGGGAAGTAACCGAATTGGTTGCCCGTCAGTTACGCAGTTGAATAGCATATATACTGATGTACACTGATACACTAATATGGAATAATACGAGGTTTCTTTCATGATCTCTCCTTCTCTCTGCTTTACTGGCCTATACCAGTACCCCTCCCAATTTTTTTTTTATTCACATGGGTTGACTCTTGGATATTTCTGTCTGTATCATATAGTATTATTTTTTATTTTTAAAGAAGAGCAGAATATGATGAACGTCCACGTTGGTCGTTAGATGTTATTGCCATCAATTTTATTTAGGAAAGCTTATTGTCATCAATATAGTCCTAATGCTTTTTTAAAAAACATTAATTTTATACTTGATTTCGGTGTTACATTAATGTCATTGGGATTTTTGGCGGACTAAATTGATGGTAATAAACTGTGGTTTGATTAAGCTGGACGTCATGAAGAACAAATTGGCAAATTGAATTCGAGGAGAAATATAATGGTAATGTTTCATGTATCTAGTGTCGTGTTTCAGATACACTTGGAATAGGGAATTCTTGGGTTTCCTTTTTCCTCTGGGAATACGGATCAAATGAGGATTCCAAAAGGACATGGTATCATCCTGATTAAGGTATGCTGGCATACGTAACTGAAGTCTCAAAATTAAGGTTGGAAATTCATAGTTAAGAAATCATAGAAAAAAATAAAATTTCGGCAATAATGATCGTATAATATCTGAACAAGAGCTGCAGAAGAAAGTAGTGTGTAGGTGCTATCATTCGTGGAACATCAAGGTTGCTTGCCTGCTTCTTCAAATTCATCATATTATCAATTTAATGAATTTTTTTAATTAATATAAATTAGTTGTCTAACTTAGATAAATATATATAAACATGAGATTTTTGAACATATAATCTCTTGCACAAATCCCTGCACGCCTATGGTACATGTGAAATGACACTTGCTGATATTCACCCGCAGAGTTAAAATTTTCTGGGGAAAGTGAAAATTTCTGAACTGTGAACACTTAAACTACCCACATTTCAATCTGCATTAAGTTGCATGGGTTTGAAATTCTCGTTTACAAAAGAATTAACTCCAGCATTAATGCGGAGCCACAAAAGACAAGATATAGTACATATAGTCATTCTCATCAAGTTGGAAAAAGCATCACATCCATATCTATTTATATAATTTGTCTTGGAAATTAAATCTGATATTTTCATCCAACATTATAGAAACAATAAATTGGAAGGTAAGCTAATCCAAGAGTAAAAGGAAGTATGAATTTCAACCTCCAAAGCATCGATATTGTGATTATTTGGCATGTTCATTCAAACGAGCTTGAATAGAATTGAGACTGGTTGCACAAAGAACAGGCAGTACCTGAGATTTTCATCTGCTTGTTAGTCTCGTATAAGGTCCGCAACTTCCATGATACCATTACATTTCTCAAAATCCTAATAAATCCTAATCCCGCATTAGCGCTGATGCACAAAGGGAGGACACTTGGGATTATTGTTTGCTATGAAAAATACCAAAACAGTGGGCTTGGACTCAAAATCACTTTCAATTCCCCCTTGGCAGCTCCCTTCCTCTTTTAAATAAATTTTACACTTCACAAAACCTTTGCTTTAAATCTGAATTTCCAGATTACCGCCGCTTATTACAGTTTTGCAAATTCTGTTTCAAGAATTCCTCTTCACACGTAAATTTCCAGCAAACCTGAGGAGTGCCTTTCCATAATTGATCATAATCCAGTCATATAATCTTAACAATAATCCCATGATTATTTCCTTCTTTCAGAATCGCATAACTAAAGATTCAAATCTGAATTTCCAGGTTCTGAAATTTCGTTACAGCTTTAAGGATTTCATTAAGCCTCTACTAGTTCATTTTCAAAAATTCTTGGCATCTTCTCCAACAATTAAAAGCCCCAAACCTCATTTCTTCTCAGAACAGAGGAAGATAACGCAGCGTGTGTGCACGCGCGTGCATACATGCACAGATGCGCACGCATGTACGTATATTAACTCAGACTCAGCAAATTTAATATCCATTCGTTCAGTCAGCAGTAATACTATTTAAAGTTCTTACTTTGACCTCAGATCACCAGAAAATTCAAAGACCCGTCCTTTAACACTTCACATATTCGACAGCCCAGCCATGCAACCCATCATTTCGACTCATGTAAACTTAAAACAGGTTCCAAAAGCTTCAGTCTTACTCATTAAGCGATTTAACCGGTGAAAATCTGCAGATTTATCACTTTTGATTCAACCCCCAAAACCCAAAATGACAGAAATCGAAGAAACTGAGGGTAGGGGAAGGTTCAGGAGCCTCATTTGAACACAACCCCGTGCTTGTTTGTGCGAACGGGCTCCTTCTCCGGCGAGTTCCATGGCAAGCTTGCAACGCTCGGCGCTCTCTCTCACTCTCTCCCCACCGCTTTGTTTTCAGGAGGGAGGAGAAATGAAGATGATGATGTGCAGGCTGTCAAAGTCCCACGTTGGAGAGGTTCGAGAGGGTGCAGGGCTATATAAGTGGGCGCGCTGCACACCTTCATGAGACGTCTTTTGGGGGAGAGGGTAATGGCCCCATGACAAGTGGTATCAGAGCCAGCCCTGAACCTTTAGTCCACGGTGGATCCTCCGATCGCCGGGGAGGTTGCTGGTGGGCTCGCGGCGAGGTCGCTCTCGGATTGGCAAGGGGAGAATGTCAAAATCTCACATCGGAGAGATCGGAAAGGTACTGGGCTATATAAGTGGACGCACTGCACACCCTCATAATACATCTTTTCGGGGAGAGGGTAATCACCCCGTGACACGGGGAGGGGGTTTCAAGTGGCTTGCTACATGTGTGGCATGTGTGGGCGGGTAAATTATAAGTCTGTCCCCCACATTTTCCCTTTTAGCAATATGGACCCCTCAAATCTAAATGCAATACTAACTTTTATTCTAATAAATAATTTCTCCCTAAATTTGTTTATCAACACGTTGAACAATTAAATTTTAGAAAATTTACTTATTTTGAAAAAAATTTCTTTAAAATACTTTTACCTAAAAATTCATTCATACTTATCTAAAATTTTATAATTGATTTCTTAGAGCCTCAATTGCATTTTATAATGCGTTAGTCAAATTTGAGATATTGCGCTGATAAGATATTGTAGCATTCAATTTCAATCACCCGCAGACATTTCTTCTGTTCACATATAATAATTGAGCTGTGATTCTTGTTGGCAAAAAATAAAAACATGAAGTGATTCTCAATTATGGAACATTTTTTATGCCCATGTCGTGATTCTCATCATCACCATTACTGGTCAACATAAATAAGTTCTATTAATTCATCAATTAGTCACATTAAAGTAATATAATGGCAAGAATTGCACACATGAATGGCAAGAAATTGGGAAAATTGTGTTGGGGGGGCTAAAATATGTTTAAAATTTTTTTACAAGTAACGAAAGAACCTTTTTTACAGAAATGGGAGACCCCAAGAGCTATATTTGAAAACTCGAGTTCAAAAATGATAGAAAGGACGACTTAACATCTTACAGGGTGTCCATTGAAAATCTGTAGAGTCTGATTTCATAATTGAACGAGAGACATGCCCTCTTTCATTCTCTAATTTTTATAAAATTTTAGTTTGATTTTCTTAAATTTGTAAAATATTGTTTTAATCCTCTAATCGACTAATGCTAATACCATTAATATGACAGCATTTAAAAATTGTGTCGAAATTTAGATTTTTAACCAGCATGTTTTGTTGATAGCATTAGAGTGGATATATAGGTGAAAAAATAAACAGTATAAAAATAAGGATCAAGACGAGTATTATATAAAGTTGAAAGACTATAAATTGAGTTTTATCTAACTCCAATATGATAATAAAAAGTTTTCAATTTTGTTTATTTTCTGAATATGGTCGATCTTGTCCAAATTCCATATAACTAGCTATCATTCATATTTCTCATTCACACCATTTCAACTTTTGAAGAGTTTATATTATTTTGCAAAAAATATCTATAAATTCGACATGTACTGAGACATTACGAAAATTGAGTTGACTTGAATAGTTCTCCAATAGCCAAATTCAGCTTTGAAGCATATAAATGCCTCTATCTAATATCCTTTATAATGCTCTAACCTCTTTAATGTTTTCCCCTTTTTTCCCTCCCGTGTGATTCATTAAATTTTAAACGAAAACAAGTGACATTTTGATATCATATATGTATAAAATGATGCAGTTTTAAATTTTTTTTTACAATTTTTCAAAAAAAAAATCTAAAACTATGCTTTATTTTTTTTTTTTTGAAAAAGTCATAAGTGATTCAAAGCTTCACCATTTTATATCGATAAGGTTCAAAGTGATGTTAGTTTTATGTAGAATATAATAATAAAAAAATCAAATAAACCTTTTGGTAAGTTATAAAATTTTGAGGGAGCATTAGAGAGCATTAGAGGTAGGCACATTAGGGGTGCCTAACTCACCTTGATGAAGTCTTTAACGCTTGATCCATTATATTCCAAGTAAAGACATGATCCATCTATGCTTATGTAATGAAATTAAATTAATTAATATCCATTGAAGCCAATTTCGTAGGAGACAATGACTTCGTACGGCATCGGTAAAGACGTAGAGAACATACAATACTTGCCAATAATGACAAGTGGTCAAAAGTCCTTAAAAAAAAAAAGCGAGCTTCGCACGGCCGAGATAACGGCGACAGGGTATACACATGGCAGTGGATTCTGGGAAAGAGAAGGAGGTAGAATCCATGGTGGGCGTTATTTGCAGTAACGGGAAGGACATGACGATTTCATTGTTGTCATCTTGTTGCAGTGTCAAGGAGGACAAGATGACGCCGTTGTTATCATCGGTGGAGGCAAAATGGAGATGAGAAGAAGCTTGTCCTTAGAGCTGAGGATAAGGAATTTAATAATCTTTTGCACCCTCAAAACTTAATTATGACTGAGCTCCTAATAAAAAAAAATCCATTGCAGAAATTGCATCGTAACCCTTTCATATAATATTTCTCCTTAATATTAGATCTGACTGACTATATTAACATAACATATTTTATATATGATTTTTCTAAAATACTTATATGCCTCATGTTAGATTATATATCAATTTATAAGTTAGAAAAATTATTTTGGAGCAAAACAATAAATGTTAATATTTTTAAAGTAATTTATTTAATTTTATTAATCTTCTTAAATTAGCTAACTGAATTTTATATTAATGATTGAAATAATCATATTTTATTAAGTGAATTTATAGCATTTTAGTGGATTTTAATGCTATTATTGGGCTTTTATTGAGTTCAATTGCAATAATTATAATTAATTATTATATGAAATTAAAGCTAATTAAGGATATTCTTGGAAGAAATTGGGATCAAAAGATAAATTCAAAAAAAAAAAGATAACTCTCTAATTTTATTATATTTGATATATAATTTGGAGAGTTATAATATAATTTTAAAAGATTACGAGTTTAAATTAGAAGATCTAAAATTATAAGTTTAAAATAACAAATCTATCAAATGATGTATTATCTTAAGGATTCATCAAATTAAGGATCAAACTCATAAATTCATTTGTTTTATTTTATTAATTTTATATTATTTTATTCATCATTGTTATTATATTATTATCATCATTGTTAGGTTACTTTTTCATGGATATATATTTGCACATGCCTACAGGAATGAAAACGAAAGAGTGCCACCTATTCATTTTGGGATCCATTTATTCATTGCGCCAAATACCTCCTGATCCAATACCTCTATATATATACATCCAACCCTCATTCATTTGGAGATGGAGCGGTGCACACATACGAAGACCTAAATATGCCGCCAATCCATCCACAATAATACCTCCAGCCGCCACTTCCAGGGACGAAGCGCACACTCACCTCCATTCATTGATGGTCAGCTGCCACTTGGAGAAGGAGACACGCCACATCACAGAGCTTCACCCATCATTGTTCAAGCTGGTCCAGAGCGGTTAGATTCGTTGTCTAGCGGTCATGAAGAAGCTAACCTGACAATTAAGGGAGTTCTTTGAATTTTAATTTCACTTTCCAATCTCTATATGTGTATATTGTAATTCTATGTTGTTAGAGTTTATCATTTATATATATGGAAGACGATTATGATCAGTTGATGTAATCTGAATTTTGATGCTTGTGTTAGATTGATACTTTGGATTGTGATTGAACTATAACATTTTTATTATTCAATTGCTTTTTTTTATTCTCTTGAAGTCAATTGATTTGTTATGTTTCTAGGAATTAATTGTAGGTAAAGAGAATCTTTTATAAATATAACATGAGCTAAGTACTAAGATATTCTTAATTAATTTATTGAGTCTAAGATTAGATTAAATTTAAAAGTTAGGAATATTGATTAATAAGGGTTCTTATTAGTCCTTGTGCTTAGTTAAAAGGACTTAATATTAAAATTAGACAAGGAATGTTAGTATTCAATCACATAGGACATTCATTTTTTCAAATTTAAATTCATTCATTTAATTTAATTAGTTAGTAAAATCACATTTAATAATTCATAGTTAACTGGTTATTTATATTAAATTACTTAGAAATCAAATATAGACTCAATATAGAGATCAACCTAGGTTAGTGATACTATATTACATTTAGCTTAGTTTTTATTTAATTACTTCTACAACAAGGCTTATCAAGGATCAAAGGGAGGGAAATAGTACATATTATTTATTCAAGTGCATATATATGGGTTACTTTAATTTCGCAGATGTGGCAATAGAAATCGTTTACCTTTTTTACCCAAAAAATAAAGGAATAGTTTACCTTTACAAAGATTATATGAAAGAGATGGCTCTCATGGGCAATAAGAATGGGTTAAGTCCACTTCATATCTTAAATGTGACCCCTTCAGCTTTCAAATTATGTTATAATGAATGAGTGTGACTTTTTTGTTTGGAACTTGGAAGGGTGTTTTAGAGTTAAGGAGATGGAGAAGGCCACAGAGAAGGGAGAAATCCAACAACTTGATTGCGTCAGGGCCTTCACCAATGCATTGTTAATTTATGATAGAAGTAAGTATGATTATTTTTTGGGTAAAGGTGCATTCAGCACCCCAATTTTATTTTAATATGTCATTTTAAAATGCCACATGAAACACCCCTCTGAGTGAACTGAAGAGTAGATGATTTAGGGTTTGCCATAGATTTGAAGGAAATCCATGAGCGATTTGAAGATGGTCTTTGAAGACTAGATTATTTTCTTGCACTGAGAATCTTACTTGACATAGATGGTGAACGTTACAAATGATATAAACGGTTTACTTACTCATACATATTTATAAACTAATGAATTCTGTGACTCATTTTTGCAGATCTTTTTTATGAAGGAGCCTCATATTTGTCAATAACTGAGATTCTATATCTTTTGGCCTTTCTCCCGCTATTCCCCCGAGTTATAGCAAGAACACCATGTCAATATATCTACTTTATTAAGTGAAAATCGTGTGTGTGTGTGTGTAAGCATACGGATATGATACACACGCATCTCCTATCATTAAACTCTCAAAAACCAAAACCACCATGTGCCATTAAGGTCCCTACGAATAAAACTATTTTCATCTTGTGGGGTGGTATGCTTTGTATATTTATGTAGATAACTATAGAAAAAATTATATTAGCATTGTAAAAACATGTTCATGTAAAACAAAACTCATATCACATATTTCCCTAGTAAATCATAAATCAGATTAAAAAAAAGTAGCTTGTACTATTAGATCAAAAGTCGAAGTGAACATATTTTACTTTAATTGTACATAATTATAAATTGTTTTTAAATATTATTTTCTGAAAATATTTTGCTGCAACTGACTTGATGAGGATCTTATTCATAGAAAATCGGCTCCATGAGATGCGTAAAATGAAGGAGGAGCGCATATGCTCTCTTCAAATATTGAAAGAACTTTTTGGACATGCTTCTTCGTGCGAAGATATCTCATCAAAACCGTATGATGAAGAGGACAACGGTAAAAATCTTTATTTAGTTCATATAAGCATTACTAGTTTGTTATAAATATATAAAACTTGACATTTTAGGAAGAGTGGATAATCATTCTTGACCGTTACCGTTGGATGGTAATGATGAAATATTGAGTAAATTACAATCCATATGTTCTGAGTTTTGTTCCAATTATATAAACTTAAGAAAAATTGAAAAAAGAAACACTTCGTTAAAAGAGAAACTGTGTATTATACAAATTATACTGGGATATTTTTATTAAATTAGCAAACTCTTTATATTTTCAAAATGCATGCAAGTTTTATAATATAAATCAATTGCAAATATATGTCAAGGGCCATTTGAAATTTCATGGTCCATATTTTTCTACCTTTTCACGCAAAGATTACATCTGATCTACATTATGATTGACGTCAGAATTACCTATAGATCATCAAAGAACTATGATGGGTCACGTTTGATAAATAATCAGAGATACAATGAATTGTAGATTTTCTGTGAGAGTAAGTTTTTAAGTTAGCTTGCTTTTTCTCTGCAACCACGACAACCTAATTATTTTGTGATTTGTATTTTGAATTATTGGATAGAGGCGGGATCTAAAATAGTTGACACACCCCTAATTGCTGCTAAGAATGGTGTAATAGAAATGGTGGAGAAGACCTTTAAATCATTGCCATCTACACCGAAAGATGTGAATGAAGAGGGAAATAACGTAATTATATTAGCCGCAGAAAACAGGCAGACGAGTTGTATCAATTTTTGTGTAAAAATCTAAAGGGTAGCAAAAGTTTATTTTGGCAAGTGGATAAAAATGGAAGCACTGCAATGCACCTGATAGCCAAGATGGGGATAAACCTAAAATGGCGGACAACTACGATGATAGAGGAATTCAAGTAGTCTGAGGTGCGTATCTTTTTTGGTTCAAAAATATCTTTAGCTTGCCAACGAGTTGTTGGTTAAGATGGCAGGTGGTCTCACTCGTGGATGAAGAAAGGCTTCAACCTTTAATGCTCACGGCCCTACAAAAATTTGTCTAAGTCCAAAGTGATTTGGGGGCACTCTTAGTTATACAAAAGAATAACTCTTTGGCTTGGAGTCAAAGATTTGTTGTGTGAATATATACATATATAAATATGTGTATATATCTATATAATATACTTTATTGGTGATGCAGTTCGTGAAAAGATCAGTGCCTTCTGAATTGTGGGTGGAATGCAACAATGAGGGGAAAACAGCAGAAGAAATCTTTAGAGATAGCTATGAGAAACAAATTGAAATTGACAGAGATGGTTGAATCAGAACTCACAACAGGGGCGGAGATGTGTACATGTAAGGGTGGGCAAATGCCCCCTCAGATTTTAGGATTCATGTAAATAATTATGGGGCTTTTTATTTTGCACCCACTGACATTTAAAATTTGAACTCACTCAAATTATTTATATTAGTAAACCTAATCCAAAATAATAAATATCATTACAATTGAAAATATCATTATCAATTTATATATAGCCGCATAAATCCAATTACAACTCAAATATAATCAACAGTGAACACAAACTTTTTTCAAATATAATAAAAAAATAATGGAGCGAGACTGCGACTGTGGACTTTTTTCAAAAAAACTTTGCGAGAGTGATTGTGGAGGCGTAGAGCACAAACTTTTTTTCAAAATATAATCATTACAAAATTTTTTCAAATATAATAAATAATAATAATGAAACTCACTAAAAAAACTGATGGCATGCACTGTGGAGGTGTAGAGCACATCGCGATTGTGAGAGAGGAGAAGCGAGACTACTGCGATTTGCGAGAGCGAGAGCGTTTTATCAGTAACAACAAAGGTAACTTCCAGTTTCAATTTTTCTTCTTTTCCAAATAATAATGGAGCTTCAGCCTTTAGGAGTGATTCATTCAAGGAGAGTGGGAATGAGAGAGAAAGAGATCAAAAGAATCTAGGTCACCGAACTAAAGAGATCAAGAAATTGAGAGAGGGTAAGGGAGAACGATGGCAGGAAAAACCAAAGAAACTGAGAAAGACGGGCGGAGTCGGAGAAGTAAGAAAATTGTGGGGCAAACTGCAAATGGAAAAATAGTCAAATAGATAAACAAAGACAGGGAACTAGGGAAGTGAGAAAGGCAGACAGCGATAGGAAAA
>JANTPZ010028455.1:0-11444 GCA_025593235.1 Vachellia pachyceras
ACCGCTGAACGGAAAAGCTTCGGTCTCCTCAAGCGTCGACCCAACCCGCTGGCATAGTAAGAACCGGACCGGACTGGATCCCGGGCCGCCGGTTTCCGGCCTAACCCGGCCGGTCCGGTCCAGGTTTAATAAGCTTGCTCGTAATCATGTCAGTCAAATATGAAACTTTAAATTATTCTTAAATACTAAGTATTATTCTCAAAAAATTCCATATATATATATAAATCCATATAATTGGCTTATTGGTCCCACCGTGACTTAGCAAATTAAATAATCACTTTTCAACTTCCCCCATCCAATTAATTAACAAGTTATAGCTTAGATGATTTAATGACTGGGTCAATTATTGAAAAATAAACTAGTAAAAGTTTATGCTCAAGTCACTACACACATTTTCTTGCTTAGTAAATACTTATTGGCTTATTGCACCTCACTACCAGAAAAATGCCGTTTACGACAAAAAATTCATCACTAAATAGCTATTTTCCATCATTAAAATGAGGGTCGTTAATATTTTACGTTGCTAAATGAAATTTTTTTATGGCAAATAGCCATTTAGTGATGGATTTTTCCGTCGCTAAATGGTATTTTTCTTGTAGTGCTATTCTTTTTTGTTTCTGCAAAGAATTTATTTGATCTAGAAAAAAGTATTTCCGTTCTTCAATTTCATTTACTTTGACGATGATAATGAATTTGATGTTTGATCTCACTTCGTGCCTTAACTTCATGTTTAATAAAGTCCTTTGATTTTTTTAATCTTATTGTCTTATTTTTATTTTTTTAATAATTTAATCCCTCAAGTCTATCTGATGATCCGTTTTCAACAATTAATACAATTTTGTGATAATTTCACCATCAATACCATAAGATCCGCCACCGAATAATTTGATTAAAAAAAATCCTAATTTGATTTTTCTTTTTCGTACAAATTGGAAGTTAAGAATATAATGATGAAATGAAAGTATATATCATTTCATGTCTTCCTTTTCACATTTAAAACATGATCCCACGTTTCCTCTGACATGTGACCACGTATGTATTTGGAAATTTCGTTGAGAGAAATATGTTTACAGATTCTGAAGTATTTTATAGATTTTAAGATAGTTTTACAGATTTTGAGATGGTTTTTATAGATTTCGAGATGGTTTTATCTCAACTTACGTATACAGTTGGGGAAACGATTTTTTCAAACAAGTACAATAAATTCCAAGGATGATTATGAATGACATGTTTTCTCATACTGTGACCACATGCATGTACCTCTTTTTTTTTCCTTGTCCTCTGTATCATACATAATTAATGACATTAATTATTAACGGAAAGAATTTTAAAAAAAACGAAACTGAATATTGGAAGAGGGTAAAATTAAAGAAGAATGAAAAAGTCAAACGTTCAAATCCAACAAATTAAGAAGGGATATATAACTTTACAATCTTAGCTGTATTATTCTTCCATACCGTAAGATGCGTCTGTGTGCATTAATTTTAGCTAGTTGTCAATTTTGGTAGCTTCCCTGCTGTTTCCTGACTTTCCTCTGTGATCTTGTTGGCTCTTTTAATTTGTCTCATAAATTTGCATCAAATTTTGAAAACTGGCAACCATGACATTTTAGTTTGATTCATAAATAATCTAACCTCCTAATCGCCAACACAGATATATATATATGTACTCACTCCTTTAATTATATTTATATGATGAAGAGACAAAATTTTATTTAATAGCATTCACTAAATTTTTCATATATCCTTCATTAATTATATTTTGAAATTATATTCGGATATAAAATACAGATAAAATTAACAAATTTTTCAATTTTAATACAAAGTTAACGAGATTTAAAGCTTTTTTAATTTATGTGCATCGTACTAAAAGTGGCTCATATATAAGTCCATAATAGTATATTATAGACCAATTCTTGAAGAGATTTATGGTACTTTTTATAAGAATGTTTAATATTTTCAAGGATCATAAAATATTTTTTCTATGTATGTCTATATTTAATAAAGGTAATGAGAAAGTAAAAATTAATATGGTATTGAAATTTAATATAGTTATTGAAGGTAATATTAAATGTTACTTGAATTTTATGTTGAAATCTAGATCATTAGATTAGTAATATCTTATACTTAGGATAGAGTTTTCAAATCTAGACCAATAAGCACAGGCATCTAACTAGCATAAACTGGTTCTCGAGTTTAAACTCTGGATATAAATAGCTTTAAACCTTGTTAGGAGTGGTTACTACCTGAAAGGTCCCGCAAGTACTCAATTCAGATTAGTGTTCAAATCTAGACAAGTAATATTTTATATTATTAATAATTAATTTTTTAAATCTTTGCATAAAACCTTAAACAACAAAAGAATTGAAACGGATGCATGGGAACCATGCTTCGTTTCTTTTTTTTTTTCATTAGAAGTCAAGTAAATAAAAAATGGACAAAATAGTCCTGAACTATAAAATACAAGATCTACTTTAATGTAAAATTGAACTATAAAATAAATGTTATATTAAGGCAGTGGATTGAGTATACATTTAATTTGTATTATAGTTATGAAATTTTGACCAACCAAGTTGATTTTTGCCGGTGTTGGTTCGAAGTTGTTGATATGATTATTTTTTATTTATCGTTAGTTTTACTAAAATAGAGTAAAATGAGAGCAGTTCACGAATAATTAATATGGATATCATGCATCGAATAAAAATTTCAAGAAATAGACTACATTGGATCCTTCATGATACGAATAATTAATATGGATATCATGCATCGAATAAAAATTTCAAGAAATAGACTACATTGGATCCTTCATGATTCACGATGAATAATAAAAAAATTTTAAAGCAGTTTTTATATTTAGTATATTTATATAATTAGATGGTAGGTAGAGCCGCAATGCTTAATTAGAAATAAATTTTGTAGATGATATATTTTTATTTCATATATGCAATGTGGATGACAAAAAAAAAAGTAATGGTTAAGTGTAGAATATAGTTGAAGTGCCTAACATTTGCTTTAAGAATCAGCAATAGTTGAAGATATATGTGTATTAAGTTTGTCCTTTTTTTTTTCAAAAACTGATCTCTGTAGATTTTGCGGCTGATTGAGGTTTTTTTTTTATTTTTATAATATTGTTGTTTGAGAATGCGATAGAAAAATACTTTTACGCAAGTTGAGGTAAATATGTGAAGAAAATTACCTCGTTTTACGTAAAAAATTATCGAACGTGCGTTTGATTTTTCCAAACACTCTAACAAACAAGCACGGCCTAGAATATAATGTCTCATCAGCCTTTATTTCTTCAAAAGATTCCTCATGATTTTCCTGGAAATTATGTGTTTCGCTCTCTTAGACATCTAGATATGCACGCAGCACATATATATTTTAATACTAGGGTTTTGGCAAAAAAAAAAATTATTACAATTATCAGAGTGATAAATTACACTTTATTTCTTTATTAATTAGATATACAAAATAATCGGGATCATTTCTTATATCAATATCATTCTAAAAGTGTTACAAATATTATATTAACTCTGATTATTAAAAAATTAATAATAAATGTGTTTGAGAACTGTGTCTCAATCATGTTGCACGCAAGTTGAGACAAAACTCCTCTTAGATGCTCAATTTAGAATCTGTAAAATTATTCTCCTAACGGATTCCCAAACATGCTAATTAGTACTAACTATTTATTCTTTTTTGGGAACACCGTTTCCCCAATGGTATATGTAAGTTGATAAAAACCATCTCGAAATCCATAAAACCCATCTTGAATATGTAAAACCATCTTGAAATCCGTAAAATATCTCAGAATCTATAAATTTTTTTCTCCCAACGGAATTCCCAAACACACCCAACCGTCAAAGTCCCATTTTTAATAGGATAATTTGACCCCGAAACTTACCCCGAAAGCTCAACAAATTGTACTTATGTATCACACAAAAAAAAATATTGACCTGAAAAACTTGAATCAATACAAAATTACTCGAGCAATGATATTATTGCAATACAGAATGTTATCTACGAGCCACAATTCTTGAAAAGCCACGTAATTAGGGCACTCCACAGAAGAAAGCAGATACGGGTAGCAGCAGGATTAGTAGCAGTAGGTAGGATGTGGTTTAAGATCAGCCACAATTTGGTCCATCTTCAATTAATATTTTTGACAATGCTGCTTCCTACCAACGTGTTAGTTCACATATATATTTTATATCCATAAGGTTTCTATCATTCTTTATTATTATTATTATACTGAAAGATTTATTGTAAGGTCTCATAAAAAAAAGTTATTTATAAAAATGTCTTAAGAGGTTGTCAATGATAAGTCGAGGAGTACCATTGATAAGTGGAGCAGCTGTTATTGACAATTTTTAGAATTTTTTCATAAATAACTTACTTCTATAAAATCTTACAATAAATCTCTGTATTATATACCATTGCTTTCACACCAGCTGGGGCTTATTTGCATGCTATATTCCAAGCCCCGGTCATAAAATTCCAATCTAGGGTGTTTAGAATATTGCGTGGGAACAAGGAATGGGGTCACAAAGTCAAAAGTATTCAAAGCAAGTAGTGATCATTTAATTTAAATATTTTTCTTTCTTTAAAAAAATTACTTGAACGAAAACAAAAAAATTCTCCGACTTAAATGCAACATATCATAACAATTTTTTTTAAATTATTTATGTGTAACTCATATTTAATTATATATGAAACAAAAAATATTTACACGTAATTAAGAATATTCATTTCATGGTTAATTTTCAATTTAGAATGTTTGCAAATCTTGCGTGTGAACAAGACGTGATCACAAAGTCAAAAAAGTATTCAAGGCAAACGAGGATTTAATTTAAATATATATGTTTTTTCTTAAAAAAACTAATTGAAAAATTGCTCAAACACTGTAAAATTTATTGTCCAAAGTATTAAAATCTGTTTAAGGACTTAAGCGCGACCTATATTCAATGAACGCAATAGTTCTTCAATTTTGTGCAATATATCTTGAACTTTACGTAAAATAAAGGTCATCTACACAAGTTAAAAAGTTGTTGTATATTGAATCACGGTCAAAAAATGCCATTTAACGATGAAAATCTGTAGTTAAATGATAATTTTTTATCACTAATATTTTCCGTCGTTAAATGACATTTTTTTAATTGTTGCAATGCAATACATTAAAATTTATTGAGATAGCTTAGCACTAGAAGGGTTTCAAAGTATTTGATCCGAATTAGTCATTGCTCAAACACATGATAATAAAGTAGAAAAAGCATCGGATACCAGATAATTAAAGGCGATAAAAAAAAGATCCGTTACACACAATAGGAGAAAAGTTGCTTCCACTTGAGCATTTGAGTTGTTAAACACTCGTGTTCATTATATAAAGTCTAAAACGGTACACGTAAGCCAAGACAAAACCATCTTGAAATCTGTAAAAACCATCTCGAAATCCATAAAAACCATCTTGAAATCCGTAAAACCATCTTGAAATCTATAAAATGCCTCGGAATCTGTAAACCCATTTCTTCCAACGGAGTTCTCAAACAAGCACTACATTGGGTGTGTTTGGGAATTCCGTTGGAAAACGATCACAGATTCTGAGGTAAATATGTGAGAGGAGTTTTGTCTCAGTTTACGTGAAAATGACTTTTGGGAGGCAAACGGCTTCCTCAAACAAGCCCATTATGTATTTTGGATTTTTAGATAGGCTAGTTTAGGGCTTGTTCGCCATCACTTTCTGAAACCTAGATTTGGTTTCAAAAGCTGGGTTTCGTCTAAATATAAAAAAACTTTTAAAAAGCTATTTTAGTTATAAAACCTTGATTTGAAACCTAGGTTTTCTCTTTACTACTTTTTTCTTTTTTCTACTTTTTTTCATTCTTTATCTTTCATCTTTCCTACCTTTTTCCTTCTTTCTCTTTCTTTTTCCTACTTTTTCTTTCTTTCTCTTCCTCTTTCCTACTTTTTCTTTCTTCTTTTTCATCTTTCCCATCAATTTTTTTTTGCTTTGAAATCCATAAAGCTAATAACTTTCCAAACATAAATCACTTTTCAAAACCTAGGTTTTGCATTGGAATCTTTAAAAGCTATTTTCCAAAATCTATTCTTCAAAACCTAGGTTTTGATTCGGAATCTATAATAGCTACTTTCAAAATAGCTTTCAAACAAGCCCTTAGTTGCTGATAGATTTTCTAACGCTGCTCTGAACGAATAAGCTGAATCAGACCTGTTTGTATTAGAGTTGGTATATAAAGCGCGTTTGTGTAATTCAAAATAAAACTCGTCATACATGCTCATCTCGTAGAATGCAAGTCACGTTGTAAAAGTAGTTTATATTGTTAATCCAAATTGACACAAACATTGACGTACTCAAAGTATGGGAGTTGGCTGATGTTGTTATTTTGCTGGAAGCTGGCTATGTTTTAAGGCTTTGTTTATTGTTGGAATATTTTTATTATATATATATATATATATATTCAAGATTTTGTAGGCAAAAAAACTAATTTGTAAGTTGAATATTCCTGAAGTTAATGGATGTAAACAATGCAATTTTTTTAATTGCAACGCAACAATATAGTTTATCAAATTCAAATTAATTAAAGAAACATAATTAAAAAAATTATAAAACTAGAATATAGCATAAGCTAAAAATGTAATTGCTATGAAGTTACTCATATCTTTAGTTACTTTCCTCGATTAGCTTTTTCTTTTTAGTTTGCCAACTGATTAGCTTTATTAACACATATAATCTTGAGCATTCATGTGCACAGGAATATATGCTAAATTCTCCTAAAACTTGAGGCTGGATTTATGAGTATTTTTTTTAAAAAAATATTTTTGCTTTTGTCATGTTTTTTAATTAAAATATGTTATATGCCTATGTAGTAAACTATCATATCTATACTTTTTTTTTTTTTGCCGAAACCGGAAAACATCATATTAAACTAAAACAAGATTACAAAGACTAAGAAGTACCAATCCAAGCAAACCGACCTAAAAGCAAACAAAATAAACTCAAACCAAATTAAACAAACTAAGAAACAAGCAAATAAAAGTTTCACAAAGCAGCAAGAAAGGACTCCAAAAATGCCAAATAAGTGGGACTTTGTCTGCAACGGAGCTTGATGAACCCGATTGAACAGGTAAAAGCAATCAAATGAAGTTTTGACGAACCTCCCGGTTGCCAAATCTGCTCCCATGGGAATCCATACATAGAAATGGTTTCTGAAAAGATTCCTTGAGGGAAGAACCTCAAGGATGACTATCAACACACATGAAGTTAGAAAGGCACACTCATCCAGATAAATGATTGTGGAATCACCAGGCCAGCCCAGAAGGGAACAATGTTTCCATACCTACTTCACAGGCTTATATTTTGCCGACATAAGAATAGTGTAACCAAATACACTGAACAGGCATTTATCAAGCCCTTGATGAACAGCGTGTACAGACCCACTGAACAGGCCCAAGAAAATGATTCTACCTATACCATCATAGTCTTGCCTTTAAATTACAAACCACCAACATCCTAGCCATCCACCAAGAGGAGACTACCTCCAACCAGCCAATACTCTTCTTATCAAAAGTTTCAATAAACAAGAAAATAACACTAAGAGCTTCACTGCCTTGTCTTTTCCACCTAACCTATTCCACAGTAAATCAAACAGACTAGAGACATCAAAGGTCAAATTCCACAGTTTAAAGCATGCTCTGAACGGACTATTGTAACCCATGGCTTCCCTGTATCTGTAAGGAAACCTTGCTACCTCTGGATTCAATACGTAAACATATATAACTATCCTCAACAAGATGAATTCACGAAAGGAGTAAGCCTCACTACACTTCTGTACCCTCAAGGCCGAATCAATTCTGGGAAAGTCATATTGAGAATTAAGAAAAGTTCTTACCTCCGAATCCCTAGCGTTCAACATTTTCATCGCAGAGAAACTCTGCCCTCCTTCCTCCCTGCCTGCCCTTTCAGCGATTTGAACCCCTAGGTTTCTATCGGCCTTCCTATATGAAGGATAAGGCAGAAGCATAGGAACCAGAGCCCTTGCAACTCCCATTTCCTCACAACCCCCCGGATCGCATACGGCTTCACCAACTACAAGCTTCTCTGACGCTACGGACATGGCCACTGAGACAGGGGAGATGACGACATCTGATTTGAGCCATAGATCAGCACTGATTTGGGTAAAGCCCTTGTAACTGCAAATCCTCCAAGACCCTGGAGGAACCCAACAAAGGTCGCCATCAGAGCTCGCCGCCTCACCAGAATATATCTCACAACCGTCAAAGCTAACTACCGCCTCCATCGCTATAGTTGCCCCCAACTGACCTACCCATTGAGACCCTGATGAAGATTCCCACCAAAGAGGCACAACCATGAAACTCGGCATAAAGAGGAGAAAACAGATCTTCCAACAAAAGGAGAAATCGGTGACCCAACAACCTCCACACTACAGCTCAACACCGCAAAAAACAAACCCCAGCAGCGAGGAAAAGGAAACCCTAGTAAAGAGGGAAAAAGCTCGACGCCGCGAGAACTATCATATCTATACGTAGCATCCATATTGGGACAAATATACGAATATTTAAAGTCATGTCAAAATGGCTTAAGTGGTTAGAGGAAAAAAAATGTACATAGAAGCCGAGGATTCAATCCCTTTTATTGTTTCAGGTCAAAAAAAGCCCTTTTAATGTGAAAATTATATAATGTCCACATGGATATATGTTCATAAAAAATAATAAGATTTGAATTGATAACATGAGAAGAAAATGCGTGACACATATTGAAAAGCAAATAGTAGAAAATCATTTATATGGTTTGGATATGTACAAAGTTTTTTTTATTTAAAAGGACATGCACTAACGGTATGATGTTACAATGGTGGGATCGAAACCGTGACTTTCCATCTGGGAGATACCATACCAATAGACTATAAGATCTTGGGTATATATGTGGAAAGATGTTGGAGGTACCGATAACTATGATGCATCAAACAACAGGTTTTCATAAAAATAGTATAGGAATATTAAAGAAAACATTTAATGAAATCATTGAACGCCGATATTTTCTTATTAATAATTGATCTAAATACCTTATAATATATGCTGCCGAGATAAAACTTGTTTTTCTTGTTTGGGTTTCACGTTGAAATCTCATTCACGCAAGTCGATATAAAACTCCTGTCATTTATTTACTTCGATTTACGTAAAATACTCTTTCAATGAATTCTCAAACACGCACGTTACCAATCTTAACGCAAAAAACAAAAATCGTTGGACCAAAAAAAATATTTAATGAAGTTATTGAACGCTATATTTTCTTATTAATAATTGATCTAAACACCTTACTGTACATGATGCCGACATCATCTGATAAGATCTTTTCATGTTTGAGAAGCATTTCTTTCCAACGATACATGCAAGTCAATACAAAAATATATCGAAATCCCTAAAAGTACGTTGAAATTCATAAAATTATCCCAAAATCGCACATATATCAAAACTTGTTTCGATCTTAACGCAACAAAAAAAAATCATTGGACCAAAAGCACATGAAAAAGCATCACATCAATTATTACAAAACACGCATGAGACTATTTTCTGTCCAATCGATCTTTTTTCCCCAGGCCAAATTAGTGCTCCCTCTTAAAAACCAAAAAATAGTACACTGGGTAATTATATTGTCAAAATTTGAACCGACATGGATATAAATGAGTTTAAAGCAATAATATAGACGTGTGTATATTCAAATACAATGCACATATTTGATATATGGATACCTATCCTTATTGTACATTATAAATAATAAAACACACACACATATATATGTGCCATTTGAATAGGATTAAAACTAATATTTGTGACTATGTAACTAAGAAATCTCTTGTGTAAAAAAAGAGATAATTACTCTAATTAAGCTCGTTAATGCTTATATATGATTCGGTAGAATTGAATATTTAAATTATTATATTAAAAAATTAGTATAGTCAAACACCCAAAATCCATCAAATGAAATGATGTTAAATTATTCTATTAAAAGTTAGTAGAGATGAAATGACATGTTTGTTTAGGAATTTCTTATTCCTACCGATATACGCAAGTCAAGACAAAATCATTTTAAAATTCGTAAAAACCATTTCGAAATCCGTAAAAACCATCTTGAAATTCATAAATTTTTTTTGGATTCCATAAATTCTTCTCAAAATTTGTATACTTATTTCTTTCAACGGTGTCTCAAACACACGTTATTACTCAAACTTCAATTTTGATCCAATTTTTATGTTTGGAAATTCGTTCGAAGAACAATTTTATAGATTTTAAGATAAGTATATAAAAGAAATTTATACTCATTTCTCTCAACGGTGTCTCAAACACACGTTATTACTCAAACTTCAATTTTGATCCAAATTTTATGTTTAGAAATTCATTCGAAGAACAATTTTATAGATTTTGAGATAAATATATAAAAGAAATTTATATTGATTTACGTGTAACGTAACCGAAAATCATTTCACAAACAAGTCATACGGGTTGTTCAATCTGATGATTATTTCTCTGGGGAGGGGAGTTATGAAAGCAAAAGGTTATCGACAAATATAATAATAAGTAATCAACATCCTCGTGGCGAAAAATCTCAAGAATCTAAAAAAGATAGTGTCGTACGTTTTTAAGAACTTTCACATCTTACACAAATCAATAGGCAAATCAGAGATGTTTGATGAATTCCAAGAGAATTATATATATAATAAAAAATTTCAAATCAAAAACTAGGGTTTTCGTTAGGTTTGAAAAAAATTATCTATATATATAATCAGTGGCCCTCCACCAAAAATTTCAAAGCACAAACTTGGGTTGTCGATAAGTTTGTTTACCAAATATTAAACTCAATTATATTTGAGACTGATTGAATTATAATGTTTGATTAGTCTGATTCTTCTGTAAAGTTCTCCTATATATATAGTTGAACAGAATCTGAATACCAAATACTTTAATATTTGGCTTAGCAGTAGACTCAATTAAATTACTTTTTGTTTTACTATCAGAAAAATGATATTTAGCGATGGAAAAATCAATCGTTAATGACTATTTTCCATCAGAAAATTTTCATTTAGCGACGGAAAATATCACCGACCCTCGTTTTAGCAACAAAAAATAGTCATTTAATGACGGAAAATTTTGTTGGAATTATATGTGGGTGTGTGTTAAAAGGAAGAGGAAGTTCCACTTTGTGTAAAACAAGGAAGGCATGAAGTCCCACATTGCTTGGGAGAATGAGGGCCTTGTTACATGGAACCTATAAATACTATGCCCACAATTGAGGAAGATGCACCCAAGCTCTTGATCAAGTTTCAGAGCTTCTCTCTTCTCTTCCTCTTTGCTTCCTGCTCTTTATTTTCTGTTGTTCTGTTACCTTGCTCCGGCAAGAAGAGTCCGTTT